>WWET01000021.1:666153-684686 GCA_011038615.1 Limnodynastes dumerilii
GCACATGATGAAAGTACTGGGGAGGCTGGAGGCACATGATGGGAGTACTGGGGGGGGGAGTGCAGGAGGCATATCATGAGAGTAATGGTAGTAAATGGGTAATGGGGGGACCAGTCCCTTACTTTGCCAGGGGCGCTGAACCCATAGATACACCCCTGGAATCGCTATGCATGAAAATGGAACTAAGGAGGAACACCCATATCGCTCTTAAATCTGGATGGGTCACAATGCATTCCACTCAGGTAGTATTTGTAGTATGTAAATGAAGCTGCAGTGTGATTGAAACCCACAGAAAGTTGACCAAAAACAAATTGGAACTCTGGATCTAGGTTTAAAACGTTAATTAAAAGGACTTCCAGTGTGTGGCACATCCATTATGGCTGTATTTTAGAGGAGCTCAATGCTGGTTAGTCTAATCTTCCAGCATCCACCTACAAGTCACATGCAACTTGCCCTAAAACTACTTGCCTAGGGTTTGGAACACCTGAGCATGTTCTTACCTGGGCATCTACTGTACAACCAGAGCAGCTGTGATCCTCGGACTCCGTCTGACAAATGTGGCCTGTGTATATAAAAGGAACAGACTCATCCCTGCTGGTCCCTGCAGCAAAGTGGAGGTACTTGAAGGTATATTGCGGGGACTGCCTCTGAACCCTTCATAGCAGAGAACTGGGAGACAGGTGTGTTGAAGTGAGGGCGGGTTAGGGTGAGGTGCCAGGAGACGGGAGACGCCATTTTGCAACGCGCATATCACTCCTAAGTAGCATCCACAATGCTATGCAAAGTCCTGTATTGACTGCTCACAAGGTTTAGACTCACACAATCCTTGGGCTGGATCCAGACTTAAGAGCTTGAAATTAAGACCATATTGTAATTTAAACCATGTTGATTTCAGGGAGAGTCAAGTTAATTGTATTCTTTGCATGCAGGGTGTTGAGTCAGTGTACCCCAAAAGTACCACGTGCGTCATTACGCAATTATGTGCAATAGTTACCCAAAATTACCACAGAGTCGAAGATGCGGTCCAACCCACAAAAGCGTGTTTTATCTCTGCAAGGAAAAGGTTAACAACAAGATGAAGCTTCACACGATACAATAGTGCGACCAGCTAGCTGGCAAGACTTCAATCCAGATGCTTTCTCAGAGAGTGTTACAATGTCCAGAAGAATGTCCTTTTAAATCCAACGATGAAAGGGTTCGCAAACGTCCGCTGATTGGAGAGATCTCAATCCTTCTTCAGTTCCTAGTTCGTCATTGGTCCTGGGGTTTTCCATTGTTCTTCTCCCAGAGAGTCATCAGCATATCACACAGTCACACACATTTCTTATTCTAACCTATTAATGCTCATATTCTACTGCCGCTACATGCGGTCTTTCAGCAACTAGGCTAACAATATGTATTATGATTTTATCTACCCCATGACTATAAACATTACAAGGTTATTACATTCATTCATTGATCGGCGATTATTCTGCGATTATTCCATCTACAATGATAAAGCACGTAGATTGCGTATATGCAGTCTAAAAGACCACATATACGCAATCTACGTATCGAAATGATACGCAGCTTACGTACAATAGCTACTGCACATGCGCAGTAGCTACTGTTCAGTGAATTACGGCCGTCCATGGAAGACGGCCGTAATTCTGGATACGGCCCTATGAAGGACGATAGGTAATGCCTCGGGCCAGGCTAACCCTGTTTCAGCAGTTACCTTACTGAGTTTGTTTTTAATAGTGCCATTGAACCTCTCTACCTTCCCATTGGCTTGTGGGTGATATGGGGTATGCAACTTACTGGTGATTCCCATAAGCTTACACATGGCCTTAAATAGCTCCCCAGTAAAGTGAGTACCTTGGTCGCTTTCAATCACTCGTGGTATGCCAAGCCTGCAAACAAATTCTTGTACCAACTTCTTTGCAGTAAAAGCAGCTGTGTTGGATGCCGCCGGGTAAGCTTCTACCCAGTGAGAGAACATATCAACACATACCAAAACATACTTTAAATTCCTACAGAGTGGTAACTGTATAAAGTCAATTTGTATTACCTGGAAAGGACCCTCTGTTGGCGGTATGTGGGATGGTTCAACAGAAATGGACTTACCGACATTTTTCCTTAAGCATATAAGACATGATTTAACTTTCTTATCCGCCATTCCTGAAAATCCTGGTGCACACCAGTAGGATCTCACCAATCTGTTCATACCTCCCCTCCCTAAGTGGGTCAGACCGTGAGCTGCTTCAGTTAGGGCAGGGAGATATGCTCTGGGAGCCACTAGGCAGGGAGATACGCTCTGGGAGCCACTGGCTTCCCTTGTCCATCCTTCCAAAGCCCTGTGGGCTCCTGTTCACATCCCTTTGCCTTCCAGATGGCTTTTTCCTGTGGGGAACTCAATTGCTGCATTTCTATTAATTTCTGTATAGTTATAGATTCAAATACCATTAATTTGTCAAACTTTGAATTTTCCAATGTCACAACAGCGGCTGTTTCCTTGGCAGCTTTATCAGCACTCTGGTTTCCTAATGATACTGTGTCCGTTTCGTATGTATGTGCTTTGCATTTTATAACTGCAACCTGTTTTGGTAGTTGTATGGCTTCTAACAGTTCTTTTATGTGTGCTACAGGTGTCACAGCTGATGTTATACAATTTCTGAGTCTCCACAAGGCTCCGAAATTGTGTACCACACCGAAAGCATACCTTGAATTTGTATAAATATTAGCCATTTTTCCTTCTGCTATCTCACATGCCCTTCTCAAAGCTACAAGTTCTGCTACCTGTGCTCAGTGAGGTGGTCCTAAAGGTTCAGCTTCTACTATACCTTCATCGTCTACTACTGCATAACCAGTACACAATTCACCCGTGTCAGTCTGTCTATGACAACTCCCGTCCGTGTAAAAGATCACATCTGCACCATCTATTGGGGTGTCCCGTATGTCAGGTCTTGCAGTAAAAGTCTGATTTAGATAGTTCATACAGTCATGAGTGTCTGCTTGTCCGCTAAATCCAGTGGTTCCCAGATCCCCATCCACCCTTTGTGCATCATGAGGTACATACGGCAAATATGAAGCTGGATTTAGCGTATTACACCTTTTAATTGTGATATTAGCGGGTACCATAAGTGCCAACTCCCATCTCGTAGACCGTGCAGAGGAGACGTGTCTAGTCTGAGCAGAATTCTACAGGGCAGATACAGCATGTGGTACATGAACAGTCAAATCATGGCCTAGTACTACATCTTTACTTTTTACTCACCAGAAAAGAGGCAGCTGCCACTGCTCTGAGACAAGTTGGGAGTGATTTAGCTACAGTGTCTAGCTGGGCACTGTAGTACGCCACTGGTCTATTAGCAACTCCATGCTTTTGTGTCAAAACCCATGCCGCACAACCAACAGCTTCTGTGCAAAATAGGTCAAAAGGTTTAGTATAGTCAGGGATTCCAAGAGCTGGAGCTGACATTAAACCTTCCTTTAGATTTCTAAAGGCTTGCTCTGACTCTTCTGTGTATATTACACGGTCAGGCTTAGAAGCAGAGATTAGCTCCTGCAATGCTAATGCTAGTATGGAGAACCCAGGAATCCAATTCCTGCAGTATCCACACGCCCCTATAAATGAACGGACTTGCTGTTGGTTCTGCGGAAGTGTCATTTCCTTTATGGCTTTGATCCTGTCCTCTGTCAGATGTCTTAACCCTTTGGTGAGGCAGTGTCCCAAGTACTTGACTTTTGTTTGACATGGCTGCAACTTTTCCTTTGATACCTTGTGTCCTGATTGTGCGAGATGAAACAACAATTTTTTAGTATCATGCAATGATGCCTCAAAGGATTCTGAACATAGCAACAAATAATCTACATATTGTATCAAAACCAACCCATTACTGGGTTGAAAAGATTGCAAGTAATCATGCAAAGCCTGTTAAAAGATACTTGGACTGTCAATAAATCCTTGGGGTAACCTTGTCCATGTGTACTGTAATTCTTTAAATGAGAATGCAAATAAATACTGGCAATAAGGGTGTAAGGGAATGGAGAAAAATGCAGGACATAGATCGATTACAGTAAAATGAGTAGAGGTTGCAGGAATTTGCATTAATATTATAGTTGGATTTGGTACCACTGGGAACTGACTCTCTAACACCTTGTTAACACCCCTCAAATCTTGCACGAGTCTATAACCCCTCCCCCCAGGCTTCTTAACTGGAAATATGGGACTATTAGCTATGCTAGAGGTGCGAATCAGAATCCCTTGTTGCAATAACTGTTCCATGACAGGAAGAACACCTACTTCTACCTCAGGTTTCAAAGGATACTGGGGTATTTTTGGCGCCTGCCTACCACTTTTTAGGGTTACCATAATTGGTGATACATTGGCCATTAATCCAAAGTCCTGCCCATTCTTGGTCCACAGAGGACTCAGTAGTTGTGAAAACATTTCCTCTACCTGAGCTGGGAACTGCATTTTACCAGGGGAAACCATTAATTTAGGAGGAGCCTCCAACACGTTCTGAACTTCCTGTGCATGAGACCCTGGAATATCAAAGAACAAACCATCAGCAGTACAATAAATTACACAACCCATCTTACACAGCATGTCCCATCCGAGTAGATTGGTAGGAGCTGATGCTGCAAGGAGAAAAGAATGTTTAGTATGTAAAGGACCAATTGTAACTTCTGCAGGTGCAGTTAGGGGATACTGTTGCACCTCCCCTGAGACTCCCACTGCGCGTATGATTTTCCTAGTTAAGGGTAAAGCAAGAGGAGTTAGTACAGATCTGGCTGCCCCTGTGTCCACAAGAAAAGTTTGATTAATGCCTGTAATTTTGACCTCTACATTAGGCTCTTCATTTGGGCCGCTAATCAATCCTATCTGCATGAGATCACAGGTATGACCTGACCCTCATTGATTTTGGGGACTAGTTGCCTGGTCCCTTCTGGCCTGAGCCACAGCATGGTCCACTCTCCTGTCATCAAACCTGTCATCAAACCTGTTATCACCTCCTTCCCTGGGCCTATAAGGCCCTTGTTGTGGTGGTCTCCCATTGTTATTGCTATACCCAGTGGCCTCCATCCCTCCTGCAGTTTATTGCTTTGTGCCCAGGTTGCCCACACTTATAACATTTGAAAATCTGTCTTCTTCTTTGATCTCATTTCATGCCCTGTGTGGTTGCATGTGTGTTTGAGGTTGTAGGGCTTGTATACTTAATGTCATTGGGCCAGATCCAGAAAAACGCTTGTGAACAAATTTACGCATGGCGGACACGTAAAATAGCATTTTAGTAAGTACTGCACATGCGCACCATAGAAAATACGCTCCATAAAGTAGCGTAAATGTGAACGTATGGGCTATTCACGTATGTGTCGCATAAATCCTTACGTGTAGGCGTGCCAATTTTATTTGAGTCTAAAATACATCTGAAATACGCTATGTAGGCAGGGGTTTGTATTTAAAGTGTACAGTATGGGCGTGCTTAGCTGCGTAAATACGTGTTACACATACGTACGTGAGCGGATGACATCAGTTACGTGGGCAAAAGTTAAGGCAGGGTTTGGAAAGCGGATCTCAGACAAAATACGTACATTCAAGGGGTGTGCCAAGGGGAGTGTATAGAAGGTACGCACTCGTAAATACGCTATGCAAGTAAACGTATTGCAAGCGGAGTTCTGGATCTACCCCGTTAACTGTTCAGACCACCTCTCCTTCATTTTACTTACATTCCTCTCATGTGATACTGCTAATGATCTGATCCTGACTACATCTAGTTCCTGCCACTCTGGTTGTGATATCTGGATCCTTTTCTTTACAGTCTCCAGGAATCCAGTCATCAATACTGAGACTGCTAGTTCCCTGTGATGTGGATTAACTTTAATATCCTCAATTCCTGTGTATTTTATCATATCTACAAGGGCTCTTTGAATGTAATCATCTACACTTTCATTATCTTTTTGTTTTATAGTGAAGAGTTTTTGCCATTCTACATGTACTTGGAATCTTATGCTAAGTTGTTTACAGATATTATCAATATTTGTTTGATTGTCGGCTTCAGTTAGAGGCTTGTCTCCCTCTATCAAACAGACTTTAAAGAAATCTGCAAGATCAGTGGTAGATGGTAGACAAGCTCTGAGCAACGCACGCCAATCTTTATTCGTAGGTTCATGTGCATTTCCCACATCCCTAATGTATCTTTGGGCCTGATCCAGAGCTACGAAAATTCGCACGGCGGGCGAATGCGTACGTTCGACCGTGCGAATAAACATGCACGCCCCTAACACTCCCATAGTAAAGTACCTGCATACGACGCCTATACCCTACACTGGGTACGACCGTCGTGGAAACCCCCCTTTAAAAATCCTGCGTTTGCCACTGCATAGTGGACTGAAGGTACCTGTCCATCAGATGCCTTGATGCTGCAGCCGGACTCCGCTACCCTCCGCTTCACCTCCGGACGCCGTGTAGCTAGATATGCGGCAGATATGAGGATGGATCCGGCAGAGCATGCCTGCCGGAACCGTAAGCCCTTGGCCAAATCTTTAGTGGGATTAGGGGATTCAGCTATCATGTGACACAATTCTGTCCTAGACCATGGGATGTGCATTGCAACTGTTTGTACAGGCACAACCCCTTTAGCATCTGCATGCCCAGCAGGCACACTGAGTGTCTACTATCAGTGTCTACACATTTAGGATCTTTTTGGGTAATTGACCTAGTTAAATGTGGTGGTGTGTCATCCACAAATATGTTTGTAGATTGCGTATTTTCACTAATAAATGTGTGGGTAGCAGGCGCTATATCGGTTGGTGAAGCGTATGTACTAATAGGTGCAGATGCTATGGCATCTGGTATTACAGTAGATGCGGCCGCCGCTTGGAATGAAGCAGTAGAAGCAGCTACAACAGGTGTTGCTGGGGCTTGAAGTGCAGCAGCAGCAGCACCACGTGTCCCAACACTGGGCCTATTGCGGTTAACATGAGAGTGTAGTACATGTGTGAGTGCAGATATTAAGGTAGCGTCATCTTCCTTTTCACTATCCCCAATGTCCCCTTTAACTAATTCATCTTCTAACACAGGATATAATCTAGCAACAGTATCATTAGCAGTAAAGTTATGGGAAGAAAGGTTAGTATCATCAGGACAAACAGTATAAAAACGTGAATCTTCCTTACCCCCTCCCACGTAGGGAGGAGGAAAGGGCGCGTGCGTGGGTATCGCGTGCGCAGGATTTGCATGAACACGCACTGTATTCGCGCTCACGGTTACTTGCACCTCGTTTTCGCGCCAAATTTTACCCTCGTGCTGCCACAAAACAAAACTCTTTATGTACTTTTCCCGCTTCTTGTTAAATTTGAACACTTAAATTATTCAGGACGCTTTCATCGAAACTACCAATCTTTGGAAACCTCCTTTCACATGAACTAGTCAATTTGACCCAATCATTGCAATACTTTGTCGCAACAATACCGTACTTCCTATTCATAATAAACAAAGCCGACCACAGGGGCATTTCCGGTCTAACCTCGCATGGTCCACTTGCCATGTCTGTACTGACCCTTCTGTTTGCTCCATCTCGAGTCAATCCTCTATCCATATTCAAATCTGTCTAACTCTTATGGGTATATAGTACCACACAATACGTACACTCAATACGCAAGGGCAACAGTTCACCAAAAAATCCAATAGCACAGCGTACACAAATATCCGCTATCAGAGCACATCTAAAACAGCGTTATTTCTTTTCACTGCGCAAATCAATTAAACACTACCGGATTTCTCAATTAGTCCGTCGGCGGAGACCAAAACCAAAATCACTACACTAGCTTCCACAGATACTTGCAGATTACTGCACTGCACAAACTAGGTGCTAATAATGGCCCAGGAAAAACAATCATATCAACCACTGTTTTTCGCCAACACTCAATAATCTAATAATTCCAATAACTTCAATAATTCAATAATAACTCAATAATCTCAGTAATTTGTTTTCAAAGCACTGTAGTTTACAGCATCCGATTCATAAATACTATAGGGAAAACAAAAAAAATCCTAGCTTGTGGCAACAATAGGATAAATACACCTGTTTTTTTGTGCTGTTAATGCGATTGCAAATGTACCGATAAAACCCGCACCTTGTGATTAACCCCGAATATACCAGCGTGTAATTGCGGAGTCACGTACAACTCTGTCCTAAATTCACAGTAAGTTCCCGCACTATACAGCGCTCGGTCGACTGACACCAGGCACAAAATATTAGCAAATAAAATATCACATTTACGTACCATACCCTCCACCCTTTGCCAGTGGAACGAACGCTGTGTGCCCCAGGAAAATACTTCCACTCATGAGCCCCCAAATTGTTGAGTCAGTGTACCCCAAAAGTACCACGTGCGTCAGTATGCAATTATGCGCAATAGTTACCCAAAATTATCACAGAGTCAAAGATGCGGTCCAACCCACAAAAGCGTGTTTTATCTCAGCAAGTAAAAGGTTAACAACAAGATGTAGCTTCACACGATAGGGCAGCGCGACCAGCTAGCTGGCAAGACTTCAATCCAGATGCCTTCTCAGAGAGACTGTTACAGTGTCCATAAGAGTGTCCTTTTAAATCCAACTATGAAAGGGTTCGCTGAACGTCCGCTGATTGGAGAGATCTCAATCCTTCTTCAGTTCCTAGCTCGTCATTGGTCCTGGGGTCTTCCATTGTTCTTCTCCTGGAGAGTCATCAGCATATCACACAGTCACACACATTTCTTATTGTAACCTATTAATGCTCATGTTAGTATTTTCCCGCACTTTTCTGTGGTTCTTTGTTCATTCGCTATGAAGAGATTAGTTATTATATTTGCCTTGGATACAATGTTTTTAATACGGTTTCCACAAGGGATATATCTTTGAATTGCTTACTGCACACAGATACTGACCAGCTTTACTATCACACTGTTATTTAGACTTGGGTCGGGAAACATCACCTCTCATCTCTAATATTGTTTGCAACAGATGAAATGTGACTCCCCCTGAAATCGACATGGTTTAGCCCAAGAGTAACTTTCCTCTCTTAATTACAAGTTCCTTCTTAAGTTTGGATTCAGCCCTTTGTGAGGACTGTGAACAATACCTAGAGGCTGGTGTGGTGCCATTGGGCCAGATCCTAAACTAAGTATGCTTGCGATCTTACGCTAGCCAACTATGTAAATTCGCCAGTTGGTATTTACTGTGCATGCACGCGGAAGATGTTACGCAACGTAACGCTGATCGTACGTACCACTAGCGTAAATACGAACGAAGGGGCGGGGCAGCAATACGACACAAGTAATTACATTAGGTAGGTGGGGGGAGGCATTTAAATCGTAAATTATGGGCAGGGTTAGGCCAACACATACGTAGATTCACTATGTACATCAGTACTTATGCTAGGAAAAGTTAAGGTAGGGTTCGGGCTGTGTAAAACGGTCAAAGTACGAACGAGCGAGGGGCGTGCCTAGGGGAGTGTATAGAAACTACGCTAGCGTAAATACGCTACACGTTCAAAAGCACTTAGGTCTGGATTTACCCCATTGTGTCTGGGAGTTGCTGGGTATTATATAGGCTCCAGTGCATGTACATTTAAATTTTTGACTGAGCCTGATCCCCTTCACCTATTTCAAAGACTTGTGGCCTGGTGAGGTAAAAGGAGGCTACCCAGACAATACGAGCTTCTCATTACTTCCTGCACATTGTGACTTCAAAGGTTAAACTGTTACTTGCCAAAGACACCCACCGACTAAAGCAGAGGCAGCCAATTTGGATTCTTAGAGCTTGCTACAAAGTGCCTACTCTGCATGGCGATAGTCAACAGTGCATAGCTTGGATTTACAATAACACGACTGGTCCTTTCTCACAAGACCAAGACGAAGATTTCAATGTTATTTACTCCCAAGCTGTTCTTTTTCTGGTTTATCTAAGATACTTTGTCTCAGTGAATATATTAATAGTACTTGTCATTTAGGTCGATTGCTGTTCTCTTGTGGCCAAATTAAGGCCTAGATAGAGGACAGTAGCTGGCTGAACTTTCTAGTTCTTTCCATGGAAAGGATGGAGCCAGTGGCGCACCCGGGTGGGGAGTTCTGGTTGAAAAATGAGAAATGAGCAGGTACTGCGAAAGGGGCGTGGCTTAGCGGCCATGTGATCTGGACTGACATGGAGGAAGATGGTCCTGGCCTGTGCTGCATTAGGAATGCAGGTGGGAATCGTAAATGGGTCACTACAAATACAACAGTGCTTATGCACTGACACAGGCTCTGTACATTGTGTAATGTGCTTGTGCTCTACTAATGCAGTGCATACTGCTATTACTATTAGAGCTGTTGTTCCTGCAATATAATACTACTATTTTACTGTGTGAAAGAAGTAACTTATAAATCACCTATAAAAAAAAATATTAGCACAGGACTTGTTACACACAATAATCAATGCATTTCCTTAATGTAGAATTTTTTATTATTTTCAAATCTGCATTATAAACGTCCTGCTTTCACAGAGAACATTAATGGACATCTTACGTCTTGGCAGTCAGATAGTACGACCATAGTATCAGTATTGTCATTTTACATATGTTTTATTTTTACAGTGCATCATATTAAGTAGCTCTTTACAATTTTACATACATCAGCCTCTGCCACATTACAGTCTAATTCCCTAAACTCACACACACACACACATACACACACACAGACACACACACACACACTCACACACACACTAGGGGTAATTTATGCCTCGTTCAGTATGACAGTGTGGGCGGGTCAGGAGAAGAGCTTGGGCAGGTCGCGGTGGAGCTTATTTGCCGCGTTTTCGGGTTCCAAAACGTTTTCAGCTATGCTAATATACCCCACATGTATTACACTCATTGGAAAACCCCCTTTTAAAATCCTGCGTTTGCCACTGGGAGCGTGGATCTATCTCTACCCTGTGAAGCGCAGGATCTCCTCGACCGCCACCTTGGAGTTGGGTGAGCAGACTAGCTGAAGGGACACTCCTTTGTTGACCTGTGATTTGACAGAGATTAACTGGCTTTCAATTATATTGACAATTTTTGCTTGCTTTACAGTTGCAAAACAAAAGAAAGAGGGCATAGAAAAAGAAAAAAGAGAAGGGGGGTGCACATTTGGAATACAGCAGGAGGGGGTCTATTCCACTAAAGAGTTTCATTTTGTGACTTTGAACCATGGTTTGGTAAAGATCTCACTCTAAAATCATTATCCCCAGTACAGGGTACACTCCTCGCTTGTTAGTTTGCTGGTTACGCTACAATTGTGCAGAAGGACAACGCCAAGGGGTTGTATTTAAACCATCACTTCTTGGAACTCGTCAAGATTGTATCATTACTTTTCCTACTTGCAGGATTCTTTACCCATTAGAGTGTTTATAGTAGAAATGCAGATATTGACACTTATATTACTTAAGGCTACAGTGGCTTGGAATCCATACTTTAAGTGTTTGCATTATAATAATAGTTTATTGAGTTGCCAGTTATCCTGGTCACTTCACTGCTTTGTTTCTAAAATTTGTATTTTTAGCAGGTACATATTGTTGTTGCCCTTCTTCGACTATATCAATTACGTACTTAACTACAGTATCTGGTATGCATTGTAATTGTATGGAATAATGCCAAATATATAGTTGCTTTAGGCTTGAGGCGTTTGGGACCGCCTTAAAAAGTGTAAATTGTGTGGCTGGTGTATAAATAGAGAGTATTAGACTCATTCTAAAGAGATAATCTATATCTTGTGAGGGTAGCTGATATCTTAACACCTCATTACTGCTCTTGCCTGCTGTGGGGGATTGTCCAGGAGTGAGGAGAGCACATAGCAAAGAGAAAAAGGGAAGTTAACGTTACAACAAACAAATTACACCTACAGGGCTTAATTAAACATAATAATAATAATAATAATAATAATAATAATAATAATAATAATATAAATAAAAAAAACAGAAACACATAAAATAGTATTGGATCCTTGTCATTGGGGCATGGATAGATTCCTCGAAAACATAAAAATGCTCAAGCATCTTCCACTGCTAAACATAGCAAAATCAAACAAAGTAGACAGAAAACCACCCCTTGTTCCTGTTAGACAGGAACAAAATCCAAATTCCTCATCCATGGCAATGCCATAAAATGGGATTATTCCCCCTCCGGACTCCTTAGCAGTTATGGCCAGAGAGCTATCACACTGTATCATGTCCCAAACTGATAAGAAATTGGAGCAAATACAAACATTGTTTGATGCTTCTCTTGCAAAAACTGAATCTAACACTAATAGAATCACGGCATTGGAGCAGAGTTCTAGTGACGTGGAGGACCAGTCTCAGAATATGCAAGTTACTATTGCTGATCAAGCTAGTACTTTACAAATATTAAGTGGGAAGGTAGATGACCTTGAAAGTAGACACAGAATAACCTTTGTTTTATAGGTATTACGGAAGCAGTGAAAAGTGAACAATTCATAGAATTTCTTGCTAAATCCATACCCAATGAGTTGAGTATTAATACTAACAGTTTATTGCCTCAGATTGAAAGGGCTCATAGACCAAGACCGAACCACCCCGACAGGGGAGCGCATCCAAGACCTGTTATTGCTAAATTCCTAGATTATCACACAAAATAGATGATTACCAAATAGTTCCTCAAAGCTCAAAGGTCTTGGTATTTCAAGATTTTTCAGTTACTGTCACAAATAAAAAAAAGAGTTTTCAGAAATCGGTTGTACACTATTTACCCAAAAACGCAAATTTGCACTATTATACCCAGCTACATTGAGACTTAGGGCTAGATTTTCTAAGCTGCTAGAAATGGAAAGTGAAGATGTTGCCCATAGAAACTAATCAGATTCTAGCTGACATTCTCAAGATGCAATAAGAAAATGAAATCTACAATCTGATTGATTGCTATGGGCAACATCTCCGTAGCTTAGTAAATTTAGCCCTTACTGTTGATGGGCTGACCCATTTCTTCACCAGCCCCATGGAAGCGAAAGAGTTTCTCCCTAACCATCCCGTTCCTCTGGTCCAATCTGTAGTAATGGCAAATATCAGTATTGACTCTACTCTACATTTTCCATAATCCCCTTTCTACTAAGGTTATTTAAATAGATGTTACCTTATGTTAAGAACTTTTTGCTACTGTTGTTAAGTTTATTGTTCCCATGGGTCCATGCCCTAGGAGACTTGGGTTGCACACCTTGTTTCAGTTGGTTTTGAAAAATGTTTAAGAAAATGTGAAATGCACACTGTACGTGCTTATTCTCACCGACAAATGTAAAGCAATTTTATGAAATTTAAATTTTTTGGTCTTTTCTTCAAAGACACAATATCCCATTTACAGGGAGAAATGCTTCTCAACCAGAATTGGTCCTATTGTTAAGCATTAATCAGCAAACTAATCATTGAAGTAAGGTGCTGTATGCTGCTGCCAGGAGCAGGCAGGCATGTCAGTAACTAACCCCTCCTGGTCCTCTCTCACATGCCAATCGTGGCATGTAAAGAAGAAGCACGTAGGGTGCCATGATCAGGCGTGCGCGCCACTTCCCTGTCCCTGCACTATTACTGGACGTTGTCAACGTCTTCTGCCTGGGAGACGTCCTACTGGATAATGGGGTCTGGTAGACTGCTAGCCTATCAGGGGCTAGCAGCCTTTATATCAGTCTGGGGCTGGTGTGCTGTCAGCGCCGATTATAGAGTCTGTTTCAGTCCTGTGACCTGCTCCTTGCTCTTCCTTGCTATTTTGCCTTGCCTTGTGTTTTTGAGAGCCCATTTTGATCCTGCCTTGTACCTTGCTATGCTCCTTAGTGTCTCCTCTTCCCCACTCTCTCTGCTTGCTGTAAGTACCTTCCCTGTGTTAACCCTTTTGCTCCTGAGTGCTAGTGCCTGTTTCCCCTCCAGGGGTTTCCCCTCTGGTTGATTGTGTGTTGTGTGAGTCCCTGTATGTCTAGTCTGTCCTGTCTTGTCTCTGTTCCGAGTTCTGTTTTATCAGTCACAGGTCAGTTACTTCTGACTCTGTCTCTTTCCGCTTCCTGCTCCTGCTCCGTTCTGTCCTCTCTCCTTCTGTCTCTATCTTGCTATTTGTCCTTCCTCTCCCGGGCGTTGCTGCCTGGGGGCCGCAACCTGCTAGGTGTCCTGTAACCCAGCCAATTCTCACCATTAGGGGCTCTAGTGAACACCAGGCCCTAGTAAGACTCTGCACCCTGGTAGTGTCGTCCACAACATTCCCTGGACCTTGGTTTCCCAGTACCTGGAGCCTCTGTCCATTGGTACAGACTCTCGTCAAACAGGAACTTTACCGCTACCGTAACATAAAGTAAGATGACTGTGCCAACACCCACACACAATCTTATATTCACATTCACCAAAAGAGGGTTCTGTGGGGGGCCTAAACTCCACTAGAAAATGCAAAAGTGTATCCCAACATCTTAAAAAGCTGAAACCAGATATAGTCTTCCTCCAGGAGACTCATTGGGTAGAGAGAGATTCCCCAGTGCTTAGGGTTCCCTTGATTAAAGAATGTGTTTTGGTGTCTCTTCAAAACAAATCAAGAGGGGTAGCAATGCATTTCCATAAAGATTTGAAGTATACATTTGTGGAGGGGTTCATTGACCTGGAGGGATGTTACTTGGTGCAGGATATAACTATTTCCCAAGTTGAATATACACTGATTAACAAATATGCGCCTAATACATGTAATAGTGACTTTTTTTTCAATTAGCACATGAATAATTAGCACATGTTAATTGTTCTGGCGTTTCCTCAAGACTACACCCATATGTGGCTTTTCCCTGAATATCTAGCAACTTCTGAGGATTTTCACTTATCCTTAAACGGATGCTGGGAAGAATTCCTAGATGACAATCTCGCACATTGGGATAACCTTTTGGCATAATTTCAAGGCAGTGTTGCGTAGGAGAATTATTAGCTGTCACAAATCGGGACTTACCATGTCAGGGGTTGTCTATCTGCTGCCCTTTCTGGCCATTGCCATGCATTCAGGACTAATACATGGGCATCACCATCTTGGGATCATAACAAGTGCCAGAACAGTTCAAACAGTGCCAGAACAACTTGTCTATTCAAGGTTGCTACTGAGCAGCACTGCAGCAAACCTCAGATAGCCAGTCAAGTCCAGATGCAGTCCAGGTCAAGTCAAGTTCAGGTCAAGTCTGTCAAGTCCAGATCCAGTCCTGGTCAAATCCAGTCTAGGTCAAGTCTGTCAAGTGAAGCCTCTCCTGCTTAAGTTCAGTCCAGCCAAGTCCGTCAATTTTAGGTCCTGTCCTGGTCAACTCCAGTCCAGCCAAGTCTGTCAAGTCCAGGTCCTGTCCTGGTGAAGTCCAGTCCAGGTCAAGTCTGTCAAGTCCAGATCGAGTTCTGGTCAAGTCAAGTCCAGGTCAAGTCTATCCAGTCCAGTTCCAGTCCATGTCCAGTCCAGGTTAAGTCAAGTTTGTCCAGTCCAGTTCCAGTCCTGGTCAAGTCCAGTCCAGTTCAAGTCCAGCCTCTTCCAATCCAGTCTATTTCTATCTGCTACAACAGAGCTCATGAGCACACCCTATATAAGGCCCTCCAGCTTCCACTACTCTGCTGAGCCTTTACCACGCCCCCGGAAATCCAGAACGGATCCCCAATCCAGTCATTCCGTGATATTAGCTATGTAGCCCGGTTACATAAAGTGGCACAGGAGCAAGGGGAACAAATGCGTAAAGGTGGTGTTGGAAATATTACGAGCCTGTGTAAATGACCCTATGGACACTAACTACTACAGTTGCGAATATATTACACAGAAGTATTATAGATGGGGCCAACAAAGAGGGACGATTTCTAGCAACTATGTCCAAATCTAGAAAGGCAAGATCTTAAGCTGGCCATACACTAGAGCGATTATTAACCCAATTAACCCAATTATCGGGTGATAAGGCAAATAATCGCTCTATGTACAGTCCAGATCAATTTTTGAAACGTCAAATAAACGCACCAGAAACGCTCTGTGCGGGGATGGAGCCTGGACGAGCATGGAGTAGGACGCTAGGTCCCTGAGCTCCCGTTAGATATCCTGAACATCTCCTGTTAGTTGGCTCCCACTCATCGCTGGGTGATCCGTGCGACGCAGGAGAGTAGCGGTGCACGGTGTGGGCAACCGGCCTGGCGCTGTTTGGTGAGAGGGGAGAGGAGGCCTGCGGCTGCAGCGTTGTCTGGGTGGCCTAGTGCTGCTCCCGCAGGGAAAGTGTCGGCGGTGGAGCAATCCTGCTGTTCGGGCCGAGGGCGATTGCAGGAGGAGTAGTACAGACAGGGATCAGCCGAAAACGCGCGATGCATGCAATAGCCGCTGCTGAATATCTATGTGCTATGCTGCTCTGACAGCTTTAAAATATACCTTCAAAGCTGTCAGAGCAGCTTTGTTTATAGATATAAAGCAGCAGCAGCACCATAGTACACTGTCCCCCTCCCCTCTCCTGCTAGGATTATCGGTCCCAGCAGAGGAGGTGTATGGTGCCAATAAAGGTGAACTTCCCTAGTGGGAAATCGTCCCGTTTATAGGCCCACCCCCTGCTGGGACCAATAATCGTACTAGTGTATAGCCAGCTTTACATTACAGCAATCAAATATCAATTCAATGGGAGCATCAGCACAAGATCAATGGACATAATGCACCAACTTCACAATTATTATAATACATTAAATGAAGGTAGAGAAATTGATGAATTCTTACATTTTCGATTAACTTGCCTGAGTTAACCCATGAACAGCGTGAGAGATTGGAGGGGGACATCACTGAGAAGGAAATTCAATTTGTCAACTATACAAAATGCCAGGCCCTGATGGGTTGTCGGCAACATATTATAAACTCCTTATTCATAATATTGTCTCAGCTTAGATAGAACTATACAATGTGCTTTTTAAGCAAGGATGGGGTGACCCATCATTCAACAAAGCTATCACTATACTTTTACTTAAACCAGGTAAGGTTAGTCCCTTCTTACCACCCTATTTCTTTGCTCAACACAGACCTCAAATTATTAGCCAAAATCGTAGCAACACATCTACAGGCAATTCTTCATGAAAGGACGTCAATCTGTCCATTGGATAAGAACAGTGCTGGCTGCAGTGATCCATTCTTACTAAATTCACATAACAACAATATTTTACTTAATCTTGACATCAATACCGTACTGTGGCCCCACTTGTTTAACATATTTTAAATCAGATATTTTGGTAACCATAAATATGGTAATGTCTTTAAACTCTTGTCCTCACTCTTCCCTCTTGGACAACGGTCTCAAGAGTGCTCCTATTGTTAGGCTTCAAAGTACATGGCAAGGCTGCCCTTTATCGCCTCTATTTAATCTTGCTATAGACCCTCTTTTAAGGATACTGGAGCAATGATTTTAGGGGTATCGAAATGAGATCCAAAGTGGTAAATGCTATCACATTTGCAGATAATTTCATTATATGTGGGTACCCCTGAGAAATCTCTTTTCTAAATTTATTTGGTAACATTTTGGGATTCTGAGTGAATTGGGATAAATCTTTAGCTTTTTATTTATCCCCTCATATACATACCCCTGATGGAACTGTATTATACCTTTACAATAGGCCAAGACACATTTCACATATTTAGGAGTCAATATTCTCAAGCTCTTTTCTCAACTATATTCCTTGAATATATCCAAAGCATTGGTAGCCGCAGAGAAGGAAATACAATGTTGGAGAAATATTCCACTATCATTCACAGGTTGAGCGAATATTATAAAGATGGTTACATTTCCTAGGATACTTTACCTGCTGCAGGCACTTCCACTGTTGCTTACGAAAACGGATACTAAGCATATGAATCATTTTTTTCCTGGCTTCATTTGGAATGGTAAAAGACCTAGAATAAGTCTTAAAAAACTGCAACAGCCTAAAACTAATGGTGGAATCAATTTCCCCAACATTACGACTTATAGTTATACTTCCCAGCTTAGTTACCTTCAGGACTGGCTATTCCGCTAGAGTAACTATGCTAATACTCTAATTGAAGAGAGCTTCTTGAATTAAATGACCTTGGGAGCTTTCCTACATAGGCACGCCCAGGATATAACATTGACCATTAAAGATGGCTGGAGTGCATTACAACAGGTAATGTAGAACATGAGGTGTTGAGGGAACCTGATGGCAGGAATAGGGAATCCCTGAGAAGAACTGCACTTCTTGTTGGAGATTCTATTGTTAGGGGTATCCAGCTGGATAGAGGTTCTAAATTTAGGAATCAGATGAAGTGCATTTTAAATATTAAAGACGGCAAGCAAGGAAAGGGAGGTTGATGTCATTATCCACCTTGGGACAAATATATGGATGATAGCAACTTTCAAATATATTAAGGGTTGTGACCAGCTAGAGGAGGGTGGCATTTTTCAAAGAAAGAGGTGTAATAGAACACTGGGTGGTGTATTTAAACTAGAAGATGGTAGATTCAGAGGAAATGTGCGGAAAAATCACTGAAAGGGTGATAGATAAGTGGAATAGCCTCCCATCTGAG
>WWET01000021.1:687257-710015 GCA_011038615.1 Limnodynastes dumerilii
ATAGTGGAGTGGTAGAAATGTACGAATGTTTGAAAGCTTTCCCGATGGCATATTTACAAGTAAGACACTATGTACAACAGGTAATTCGATGCCTTGGATAATTTGTTATTACGTCAACCCCCAATCGAAGGGCCCTGTGTTTGCATTATAGCCAGTTAAGAGAAATATATGATTATACCTCAACCACTTCAGGTCAAATGGCAGGTAGTTTTCCCAATGTTAAATAAACTACTTAGGGCTGTCTTATCTTCATGTAAGTTACTACCAGCGAGTACCTACGTAGAAATATTTTTTTATATTTTTCTCCATACCTACCTGTCACCGCTTTGTAGATACCAAATGCAACTTGTCCTTCACATTTTTGTTTAAGATACCCGGCACCAGGAGCATATATATCATTGCCCTTGGCGGTGTCCCGTTATCAGAAAACTTTGGTTGGATATTAGAACATACACCAGAGGGTCAGTAAGTATTTCAAGGTGGGAGACAGTTTTTATTAGCTATTAGTGCAGCAGCTCGAAAATCTGGACTTCATGTTTGGCTGAGTCCTGTAGCTCCCCCTTTCACTTTGTTTTAAAAAAAACTTTTGTATATTCAAAATGGACTGGCTGGAGACCTCTTTGTAAAAGGAATCATGGATGGAAAAGTTCTTCTCTACATAAGAAGAATATAATAACACCTTATTTCTGGCCACCATACGCCAAATACATGCTACCTTCCACTCCAATTCCTGGTATATTACTAGGGAAATTGCACAAAACCCACCTGTCCTCCGGTCAGAGTCTGTGCTATAAAGAGATTCCTTTTATTGGTAGTCAGTGTTATTTTAAAAAAAAACTCATGCATATAACTTTCCAAATACATACAGATGATTAGATATTAAAGTGCAATATATTTAAAATTAATGCTAAAATTGAACTGGTAATGTATGTGTATGTATGATATTAATGTAATGTACGGTGTGCTTAATAAGTGAAATTAAAAAAAAAAAGTTGAAAATTTAGAATGTTGTTATCCCAAACATGTTTAAAGTGCTCTTCTGTTTTACCCTCTACTCCCTCTGATAAAATCATAGCTAGAATATCCTTCTTTCTTTCTCTTCTACTATTTTAAAATGCCTTTCTCTTAGCTACTATTAAAAGTAACCAACACAAACAGTGCTAGAGGCAGCAGTACGTTTTACGCAGCAGTGATCTCTGCATCTGTTATGAAACCTGGGGTGAGATGTACAGACCAGATGAAACCAGTAATGCTGTAGTTTTATTGCAGGAAGTGGAACAGATGCACAGATAAACAAAGATTCTCAGGTAAAGCTTACGGACATAGGGGACATCAGGTAACAGATTCAAGGTAAGGTTCATAGACATCAGGTAACAGATTCAAGGTAAGGTCCATAGACATAAGGTAACAGATTCGAGGGACCAGATTTACTAAGGGGCAATTTAAAATTGCCCCACATCGCTGTAGTTTTTTTTTTTTAAAGTTGCCGGATTTACTAAGGAGCGATTTTCTCTGTTGATTTAAAAACGAGAGTGATGCTTGGCAATTTTTTTAAGGATTATTTGCAATTAAGCTTGTAAAAGAGGTGAATGAACCCTTAAAAATTGCTGTACATCATGCTCCTTAATAAAACATATAAAAAATATATATATATTGTTAATTGTTTAAAATTAACTAAAAATGAAATTTTCAATAAAAAACGCTTTTGCAGCATGCTATTAACCCTTAACCCTGCCGCATATAGTACTATAAGGCACAGCATGCCATGTATTGTATGGCATGTTGTGCCTTTTAGTACCTTAAGCGGCAGCATGCCAAGTGTTAATAGAATGACGCCGCAATCACAATGTCCCCCATGCACTTCTACATTATCATAATGTCCCCGTATACATCTTCATAATTATGGGCCTAATCCAGACTTAATAACGACAGCCAATATACACACTGCTCACTGCGCTCATCGTAACTCTGACCGTACGCTACATGTACATAACTCTTTATGATAGGGCGTGACATCCCTACTCAAGTCGAATATATGCATTGTGGGTGGGGGAGGCATTTCAATTGTACAGTATGGGCTGTGTTAGGCACTAACGTACAACAAGGCATTACGTACACACATAGATACGCAAGTAAAAGGTAAGGTAGGGTTGTGAACACGTAAGTCAGCTAACTTACGTATGTGCAAGGGGAATGTCAGGGGGAGTACATTATCCTTAGAAGTGTGTAACTTAGGCACGCTTGCGTACGTAAAATGATCTTATGTCTGGATCAGGCTAAATGACCCCCGTACACATTTTCATAATAATAATGCCCCATGTATACATCTACATCTCATAATGTCCCCCATTAACTTCTACATAATCAGAATGTTCCCCATACACAGCTACATAATCATAATATTCCCTGTACACATCTACATAATCATAATTCCCCCCGTATACATCTACATGATCATAATGTCCCCTAGACACTTATATATAATCATAATGTGCCCTGTGCACATCTTAATAATTATAATGGGGTAGATCCAGAACTACGTTTGCCATACGTTTATTCGCGGAGCGTTTTTTCGTGCGCGTAAATTCGTTACACTCCCCTCGGCACACCCCTTGCGCGGACGTATTTTGTCAAGATACGCTTTCCAAACCCTACCTGAACTTTTTCCAACATAACCGCTGTCATACGCACACGTACGTATGGGCTTAACAAATTTACGCAGCTAAGCACGCCCATACTGTACACTTTAAATACCAGCTAAGCACGCGCATACTGTACACTTTAAATACAACCCCTGCCTACTTCACATAATTCACACGTAATTTGGAGTAACGTAAAATTGGCACGCCCATACGTAAGTATTTACGTGACACATACGTGAATGGCCCATACGTTCACAATTACGCTACGTTAATGTGCGTATTTTCTATGGTGCGCATGCGCAGTGCATACAAAACAGCGATTTTACGTCTCTGCCATGCGTAAATTCGCTCTGAGGCGTAGTTCTGGATCAGGCCCAATGTCCCAAGTACACATTTCCATTATCATAATGTCCCCCGTACACTTCTGCATAATTATAATGTTCCCTGTACACATCTTCAAAATCATAATGTCCCCGTGCACATGTAGTTAGTAATGTGTCATCAGTCCTAATAGTATTAATAATTTAGCATTGTTGCAAATTGTATTAATAATGTGGCATTCGTTGCTCCAAATTTGGTAAAGTAAAAATAACAATATTATATGGCATTAAGTTTCAAAATATTTTTCAGAAAAACAGTGACAATCATATAATACATTTTTTTAAAATCGTCACAGATCTAAAGTCTTCACTGCTGGTTGCTGCCATCATTGGTCGGGACTTTCAGCTCCTCCTGGTTTGCTCCCACGTGATAATGCATCCTCTTCTGGATCCCTCCGGTTAATGACTCCTGTCACTATTTGTATCCTCTGACGGAATTGTTCCACTATTATGATTATGCCGGCATGCCATTACACTTGGAAAGCTGACCTGCAATACATGGGCATGCTATGCCTTCTAGTACTATATGCGGCAGCAGGCTAAGGGTTAATAGAATGCCATGGAACAGGGTTTTTTGCTGAAAAAGTTATTTTTTATTATTTTCAAACAATTAAAGATTTTTTTTTTATTACTTTCTATGGTCTTTTATTTCAAGGTGGATGTCGATTTAATCAAATTCAGATTTCAAGCAAGGCTCATAGACATAAGGTGACAGATTCCAGGAAAGGTTTATAGACATAAGGTAATAGATTCCAATTAAGGCTTAAAGACACCAGGTAATAGGAAAAGTTAAGTTAGAGTTCTGAAAAATTCGTAAGTCAGATAAGTTACGTACGTGCAAGGGGAATGTCAGCGGGGGTGCATTATACTAAGTAATGCGTAACTTAGTACTCATATGTAATACAATATAAACTCTGGATCAGGTCAGGATAATGTCCAATATAAACAATGAGTTCCACAGCAGCCGCCAGGGGCAGGTCAGGAATATTTCTACATCTAATGAAATATTACCAGAGGCAATGTTTTTGAAAATATTCATGAAATGGAAGGTAACTTCAGTATCATTTCTTATAATCCTACTTGGGTACAAAATATCACCTTACCATCTGATCTCTGTGATTTCAAAAGCAAAAAAATAATGTGTGGCAAACTAGTGCATGGAACCTCTGTAAGATACTCTTCCTTCTCTTCCTTATACAATGTATACACAGGGATAGGGTCATAAATTACTTGACTACAAACATCAGGTTTCATGAAGACAGGCCATGAATCCTAATTTACATAGTTCTGTAATTTATAATCAAAGTGAGACCAAACTCAAATCAAGGCCAAGATTTTGCAACTGAAGGAAGAAGGCTTGTTTGTTATTCCAATAGTTTAATTACATACAATGACAATGGTTGCTGTTACAATGTTGAAGCTAGGATAATAACCAGTAAATTTAACACAGACACGTACTATCGCTCAGCGTAACATCGATGCACTCCCCCCGACACTCCCCCTGTCCCGGTGTAATTACACACTGTTACACCGGCTGAAGGCTACCCTAACATCAGCCAGCATAACAGAGTGTAATTACGCTGGGCACAGGCATGTAAGTATCTAACCCTGCCCTCCCTTCCTCATTTCCCTGCCTCCCCCCACCTACCTTCCCTAACTACAGCATAGTTACAGAGAGGAACGGGGCGTAGTTACGCTGTAGTTACGGACGCCCTATACTCCCTAAAGAAAATCCCTAGCTACGCTGGGCAACGTCTGCCCAGCGCATGCGCAGATCGGCTATTCACTACAAGCTTATAATTATTGGATAGATACTCTAGTTAGGCAGATGGCACTGGTGGTGGTGGTGATAGAGCTATTTTGTTTAAGAGCATCGCCAGCAGTGTTTCTTCCAAAATAAGCTCTGCTCTTTATTCCCCTAAATGTTCTATTGATTCTAACCATTGTTCCATTGTTTTCCATCTTATTTATTACCTTCGCTGTTGGTTCCTTAATTATTCTACCTTCTCAGATAAGTCTTCTGTGGAGTTGGGCTCCTCTGTTTGCTCATAAATATTTCACAAATTTCCATGCCTGTGTCTGGGCAGTCTAAGATGGCTGTCATTCTCCATATGTGTTATTTATACTGTGTAGAACTGAATGTTACAAAGCCAAGACATGCCAATAAGAATGTGCTTAATAGGAGCAGAGGTTAAGTGATACTAATACAGAATCATAGAATGTGATGGCTGAAAAGAACCATTCATCCCATCTAGTCTGCCCTTTCCAACCTCCCTCTCCTCAACCCCTACTGTGAAACATTCCTTCCTTAAACCCATCACCACCCTCCATTTGTTATACAGAGAACACCTTATGCAATGCTAGCCTAGACTGTGCATATGTGGAGTGTAGACATTAGTTAGGTAATAAGTATCAAATAACTTGCTTAACACATGTTTACAACCTAGGTATACAGGTCTTATCACAAGATCAGCTCCCCAGTCTGTGGGACTGACTTGTGCAGGAAATGTGCAGAAAAATTACTTCACTGAAAGGGTGTAGGATAAATATATGGATATACTAAACCTCAAACTAAATTGAGGGTAAAATACTATCTAGAGTCAGTATAGTTTTAAATAAACTGGGCAGACAGGATGGGCCATGTGGCTCTTATTTGGCATCACTTTCTCCTGGATACCTGATGAACATTACTGAAGCAAAGTAACATTAATGTATTTTGCTTAATTCTTAATAAAATATTATAGTTGACTAAAAATTGTGTTGTGTTGTCTCCTTCAACTCCTGGTATTTAAGGAACCCTCAAGTTCCACCGGGAACACATGACTTATGTAGAAACAGTGTGGTACCCAGGTCCCACACCGGGAGCAGCATCTAACTGGGGCCTGGTTTTCTTGAAACACAAAGGGAGATATCCTGCACTGGCATATTGCTATCTTTTAATCAACCCACCTTATACTGATACTCAAAACCCCACAAATGCACCAAAACAAGTATGATTACAATTATATTTTACACTATTTTACTTAAACTACATATTGTTTTGTTACGTAGATTGCATATATGCAGTCTTTAAAGGCAATCTACGTAACAAAACGATATGTAGATTATTAGTAAAATAGTTACTACGCATGTGTAGTAGCTACCATCGGGAAATTAAGACTGTACGGTAACATACTCATCAGGGGTGTATCTATGGTTCCAGCGCTCCTGGAAAAGTAAGTGACTGGAGCCCCTGCCCCCCCCAGTACTCCCATCATGTGCCTTCAGCCCTCACCCCAGTATTGCCATCATGTGCCTCCTCCCCAGTACTCCCATCATGTGCCTCCAGCCCCATTCCCCAGTACTCCCATCATGTGCCTCCAGCCCTTCCCAGTACTCCCGTCATGTGCCTCCAGCCCTCCCTCCAGTACTCCCATCATGTGCCTCCAGCCTCCCCCAGTACTCCTATCATGTGCCTCCAGCCCCCCCACCCCAGTACTCCCATCATGTGCCTCCAGTCCCCTCCCAGTATTCCCATCATGTGCCTCCAGCCCTCCCAGTACTCCCATCATGTGCCTCCTTCAGCCTTCCCCCCAAGTATGTGCCTAAAGCCCCCTCCCATCCCCAAGATTTCTTACCTTACATGCTGTACATGCTGTTTACAGGCTATTACAAGCTCCGTCATAAGACCGCGGGACTGTGGCTAGAATATGAAGTCCTGCGGTGGCAGAGACTGGGAAATGACTGCGGGATTAAATTTCCTATTCTTGGCCACCGCGGGACTTCATATTCTAGCCGCAGTCCCGCGGTCGGATTACGGGGTCTGTAACAGAGCTTGTAATGGTGGAGGGCACAGGGGATACTGCAGCTAGATGCATGGTCTTATCTCTTGGCCACAGGTGGCATCGACAGGCACCCCCCCCAATGGCTGGCACCCCTGGTGGGTGCCATCCTGGCCAAGGGGTAGATATGCCCCTGCTAGTCATGTACAATTTTCAATAAGTATGACTTCATGGATTCAGATTGTAGAAACTTAATTCCATTGCAGCAAGAGCGACATTAGGCAGTCACACACTATTCCTATTCTAAAAATAAAAAATAAAACTGGCAAAAGAAAGCCTCACAGTGGATCTTCATTCCGTGGAGTGGCTACCTTGTCCCACGTTACTGCAAAAGAATGCTGTCTTTAATATACTGGAACCGAAGCTGGACCAGTTTTTAAAGGAGACATCTGATGTGTAGATACCGAAAAAGCAAGGAAATCATCTGGGGCCTGGTTTTCACTAGAGCCTCTGATGGTCAGGATAGTCTTGGCTGCAGAAAACCCAGCAGGTCGCGGCCCCTAGTGTTGGTCCCTGGAAGTACCTGGCAAACCGCTATAAGGAGCAGGAACCCAAGGTCACAACTTACAAAAAAGAAGAAGGTCATAGATCACAGGTAAGTACAGAGATTACAGGAGAAAACTGATAGAGGTGGAAGAACCTCTGAAAGACAGACTCTACTTCCTACTCTGCCACCCCAGGAAGCTGAAGGATACAGACAGTTACGGTAGGAATCTGGACAAGTAAGTGCATGCACTCCCCACGACGTACACATACCTACATGCGTACGGGGGTCTGGATCTGGGCCCCAGACACAGCAGAGAAAGTAAATAATCACATGCTACCAGAATTTTCCTGATAGCGTGTAACAAACAGCTGCATAATTGCTGCATGATTTTAGTCAGCAATTCAAGATGATAAAATGTCATATTCATATATTTTTATTTAGTTGTAATAACAATTGTAAATATATATAATTTTATCATGTCCCAAATTCAAGAGTAAACAAGAATCCTATCATCAGCCAGTTGGACCACATCATTGCAAAAGTGCAAATCCAAGGTGTCCATTCAAAGGTCCTAAGTCGAAAATAAATAAGTTGCTTTAGACGCATTCAGACTTTCGTGTGGTTGTATAAGAAAATGTCAGTTTTTGCTCTTTGCACATGTGCTCACATTTACTGGCCATGATCAGAACACAAATCTGCCCAAACATGACATCCAACATTAGATGCTTCTGACAAATTCTGACAGTTGCATTTGCAAGTGTGAAGAGTGTATTATTTTAATGTACAGTAAAGTCGCAGATTCATAGGAATCTGGACCAATCCAGACACATCAAATCCATAGCCATAGATGTGCAAATGGATAGAAGTTTTACGATAGGGTCCCGATGCCAGATGTCCATTCCAGTGATGGGCGTTGTTTCTCATGCCCCTGTGCAGATGTCTAACTACAGAGGGAATCCTTTATCAGATACCAATTTTCAATGCCTTTGGAGCCTGAAACACAGCGCAATTGGATCTAAGGATATGTTTCTTTATCTGGAACCTAAACTTATCGAGTGATTTCAGGGGTCTCACAACTTTTTTTTGTGGGGGGGGCAAGAACTTATCCCTCCCACTGGTGCCCCATCTCATCTTGGTGCACACCCTGCCTCCATGTTATGTACTATGTGTATTTATGCTGCCGCGAAGCGGCTGCACACCAACAAAGGGGCGAGGCTAACCTGTTGTGGGCGTGGTCAAGCTATTGGGAGTGTGGTCAACCCATCATGTCTGCAGCCACCAGTACTCTGATCGGGCCTGATCCAGACCTATGCTGGATGGCGTACCCTAGTGTTACTACACTGAGGTTAGTGCAGGTAACTAAAATAAGAGATGACGTCAGTTAAAGTGGGGGCTGACGTCATCTCTTCTATAAAACACTGCCCCCTAGTGACCTATTCGTCATTAGGAGCAGCCCGGATGAAGAACAGGAGGTTCCCAGCGTCGTGGCAACAGGAGAAGATCCAGAGAACCGGAGCAGACACTTCAAGCAAGCTGAACCCAGAAGAACACAGACTACAATGAAGAAAAGAACGCTTCCCAAGATGATTACATCAAACGGTGAGTGCCCAAACCTTTTATTAATTTTAATACAACACACACTACATTACATTACACTTAGATTAGGAGAGATGACCACCGGAGGTAAGTGCACACAGTTGGGAACATTGTTAGTTAGGGAATATTTATTTCATTATTTATATTTAATAATTCATATTTATGCTGCACTTAGGTTTTTTACAATCTCACGCGACTTGCTGCGATTTATTAAAGGGCTAATCGCGGTGGTTTTCTTTTGAAAATCACAGCGATTTAGCCCTTTACAAATCGCACAACATCGCCTGAGATTGGAAAAATCGCGGCAAAATCGTTTTTTAATGAATCCCGCAATTTTTTTTCAAGCATCGCGCCAATATCACAGCGATGTAATGCGATTTAAAATCGCATCAAAAAATCGCCCTTAATGAATGAAGCCCATAGCCTATTTCACAGACACACATCTGCTTTACATTTGCATTTAGGGATGTCTTTGCACATAGTTTGAAGTTTTGATACAAATCTTAATATCTATAACTACTACAACTATCTTACTATTGGGACCAATATCATTTGGGTGTCAAATTCAATATTCTTTTAACCACAATAGCCTCCTAGTGTCATAAAGTTCAAAATACATATTAGTAACCACAATGCAAAGGAAGCCAAGGCTTAAAGTTAACACTTACCATGCCACTGCCAATCAAGTCCGCATGCGAGCATGTCCGCATCACAGCCGCCGGTCGGAAACCCATCAATATCAGGAAGTGACGGCCAAATGGCATCAGCAATTATGGCAACTCAAGAAAACAGCTGGTACACAAGAGCCATGTTGTCAGTGTCCATAGAAATCGTCACCCAGGCCTTTCAATACATACTCCATGTGTTGTCTCCAGGATTCTAATAACCCCCTTGTGTCTCCCCAGTTTCCAATAATCCCCCTAATGTCTCACCAGCTTCCAATAATCCACCTGATGTCTCCCCAGCTTCCAAAATTCCCCTCATGTCTCTCCAGTTTCCAATAACCCCCTCATGTCTCCTCAGCTTCCAATAATCCCCCTCATGTCTCTTCAGCCTCCCAATTAATCCCCATCATGTCTCCCCAGCTTCCAATAATCCCCCTCATGTCTCTAGCCTCCCAATAATCCCCCTCATGTATTTTTAGCCTCCCAATAATCCCCCTCATGTTTCCCCAGCCTCCCAATAATCTCCTCATGTCTTCCCAGCCTCCAAATAATCCCCTCATGTATCCCCAGCTTCCAAATAATCCCCCTCATGTCTCCCCAGCCTCCAAATAATCCCCTCATGTCTCCCCTCAGCCTCCAAATAATCCCCCTCATGTCTCCCCTCAGCCTCCAAATAATCCCCCTCATGTCTCCCATCAGCCTCCAAATAATCCCCTTATGTCTCCCCTCAGCCTTCAAATAATCCCCACATGTCTCCCCTCAGCCTCCAAATAATTGCCCTCATGCCTCCCCAGCATCCAAATAATCCCCTCATGTCTCCCCTCAGCCTCCAATTAATCCTTTCATGTCTCCCCTCAGCCTCCCAGAGTCCCAATAATCATCCTCCTTTACTTACCTTACCTTCCTCCTCCTGCTGTGCTCCTCTGTGGCGCTCCCTCTCTGCTCTGCATGACGCTGATGTGACCTGTGGTCGCGCCAGCATCACACTGAGCTGTGCAGTCTTCATAGCGGGGGGATGATCGGTCTGGCGCAGCATCCCCGGCTTACAAGGGTTTCTGTTGCCTCCCCCTGTCAGCAGTCCTGGGCGCCCAGGACCGCTGACAGGGGGAGGCAATGGGGACCCTTGTAAGCAGTCCTGTGCCCCCCGTTCCGATGCCTCTGCGTGATTTGGATGAAAAGTTTGCTGGAAACCACTGCAAAGCATTAGGAAGCAACTTATATCTATGTAGTGCCAATAAAAGCAAGTGTCATATGTGGTGTTGCGTTTTGAAAATATTGTACTTAATTGCTGTGTTAATTAATGAGCTCTGATGCTTCAATGCCTGACAAGAGACTGCGCAAGTAAGCAGGCCTTTCACTCCCTGTTATTCTTGTAACTGCAGACAAAAATGAATTTGGAAGGTACTGATATTTTTTTCATTTAGTCAAATGTAATTATGAAATGAATAGCATATGTTCAGCAGATTTTAGAACTGTCATCTATAATACTGAAATGATTCCAAAGAATAAACAATTAAGAAGATTAAACAGATTATGACGATGTGGTGTTCCTCCTATGCTGAATTATTGAAACAGTCTTTTCCCACAAGCACTTATCTGACAGATTTTAAATCCTACTTTTAAATAAATTGCAAAAATGAAAAAAATGTGATGAAAACTTTGTAATGCTTATTGGTTGTATATTAGTTGATAAATGAGCTGATAACATTGGGTCTGATTCACATTTAAGAACGCGGTAGGTTCTTAAATATACGTTACAAGTATGCTTCTTGTTGAGTGCCATAGGGTTCCCTTAACTGTAGATTTGCATTTGTGTACGTAGGGCGTCTAATTAAGAACGTGACTGCATAACCACGTCTTCTTTTGCTCATTTAAATGCCTCCCTCTACCCAATCTTCTTATCTGCTGAGTTAATTATTTGCAGCACGCCCCTTCCTGCGTAAGTTACTATTAACCTAGCGACATTAGGTTCATAGTGTTGAATCACGGCATTTGCGTTCCCAAGTCCAAAGTAAATAGCGTATAAAAGTTACTACGCATGTGCAGCATATCCCTTCTTAAATATACGCACCTAAAACCACACAGATTCTGTGAATCAGGCCCATTATCTTTTAGTCCATTTTCACAGTGCTCTTTACATGTATTCAAAACATTTTAAGGGGTACACAGAACACCCTGTATTTAAAAGTAGGTTTCTTAAATGTGGCGGCTGCTGTGACTTTGTTAACTTTAACTTGTATTTTGCCTTGTTAGTTATTGGATTCCATAAATGAATAATCAGCATCATTCCATCAGTGTCAAGGGGCAGCTTAATATGTTTAAAAAAGAAAAGAAAAGAGAAACAAGAAAACACTGCAGATCATGATTTCAAATTGTTACTGTATATTGTTGTGTGATACAGCTGATGTTCATGCAGGTTCCTACAGCAATGAATTCTATGGCTTTGATTCATACAGACTGGCATGAAGTAATCAATACACTATGACTGTCTCTTCTTGTACTCTATCAAACTGCAAGACCAGGGGCCAGGGGCGTATCTAGGGTAAATGGAACCTGGGGCAAATCCCAAAAATGCGCCCCCCCTGGTTATTTAAAAAAAAATTGATATATATATATCTTGGTATGCAGTAGGTATGATTGTGCTGGCGTGAAATGGTGGCATGGTGCAAAAGGAGGGTGTGGTCAAACAACATTGATATATATCCCATCTTGGTATGCAGTAGGTATGATTGTGCCTCCGCAAAGCAAAGCGCCAACATGCCGCAAAAGGGGCATGGTCAACTCACTGGGGGCGTGGTCAAACCACTGGGTGTACAGCTGTGCATCCAAGTTTATATATGTTTAAACCAATATACATATACATTCATACACACACACACATATATATGTACACATACACACATTAGATGTAATCCAGCGCCACATTCGATTTACCATTTCTCTATCTCTTTCATCAGCTCCTCATCCTCTTCATCTCCCGCTTACCAGTATTCATGTCTCTCCAGTCCACCCATCATTTGTCTCAAGCCCCCCAAGGAACCACATCATGTCTTCCTATTCACCCAGTACTTTCATGTGTCACCAGTCCCCTCCCCGCAGTACACCTTGCCTGACATGCACGTTTTATGGTCCTCTAATGTGTAAGCTGCCCTGTGTGTGGTGAAGTACAGAATACATTGATCCATGCCGGAACTAAATAGTCATCATTTAAAAAAAAAAAAAAATTATATAAATTATGAATGAAGAGGAGGGGAAAATAAAGAAGGGGATGGGAAAATGATAAAGAGAATAAGGAGATGATAAATGGGGAGGTGGAGATGATGAATAGGAGGGGGGAGATGATGAAGGGGATGGAGACATGATAAAGAGAATGGGGAGATAATAAATAGGCAGGGGGAGATGATGAATAGGAGGGGGGATGATGAAGGGGATAGAGAAATGATAAAGAGAACGGGGAAGATGATGAGAATGGAGAGATGATGAATGGTGAAGGGGTGATGATAAACTGAATGGCGAGGTTGAGATGAGGAAGCGAATAGAGGGGGGTGTTTTTATTTATTTTTTATAAGTTATATTTTATTTTGCTTTTTGGGAAACCTGTTCTAGCACAGCCTACCCCTGTGTTCCAGAATAGCCTACCCTTGTGTTCCAGAACAGCCTACCCCTGTGTTCTAGAACAGCTACACCTGTGTTCCAGGTGAAATAACAGAAAGAGTACTCCAATAATTTTCTTTGCAGCCTATCACTGAGAGAGGGACGGTAAGTCTTATATTTGTTATTATGGTACATAGATTGTGTTGTATTAAAAGGCGGCTGTGTCCTGCCATCAATAATTTATCATTTGTAGGCAAATGCTAGAGAGGGAGGTAAGTACCGCGTTAGAGAAGTTTATTTTTAAGTTTAGGTAGGGACCTATCTGAATGAGGTAACCCTGCAGACGGGCAATTACATTGGGGTAGATCCAGAACTCCGCATTCAATACGTTTACTCGCGTAGCGTATTTACGCGTGCGTACCTTCTATACACTCCGTTAATACTTACCATGCTGCTGCCAATCAAATCTGCATACGAACATGTCCGCATAACAGCTGCCGGTCGGAAGCCCATCGATATCCTGAAGTGACGGCCAAACGGCATCAGCAATCATGGCAGCCCAAGAAAACAGCTGGTACACAAGATCCATGTTGTCAGTGTCCATAGAAATCATCACCTAGGCCTTTAAATACATGCTCCATGTGTTGTCTCTAGGTTTCTAAGAACCCCCTCATGTCTCCCCAGTTTCCAATAATCACCCTCATATCTCACTAGCTTCCAATAATCCCCATTATGTCTCTCCAGCCTCCCAAATATCCCCCTCATGTCTCCCCTAAGCCTCCAAATAATCCCCCTCATGTCTCCCCTCGGCCTCAAAATAATCCCCCTCATGTCTCCCCAGCCTCCAAATAATCCCCCTCATGTCTCCCCTTAGTGCAGCTCCTCATATAGTTTCAGGCCTTAATGCAACCCCCTCATATAGTTTCAGTCCTTAGTGCAGCCCCTTCATATAGTTTCCATCCTTAGTGCAGCCCCTAATATAGTTGAATTCCTTAATACAGCCACCTCATAGTTTCAGAACTTAGTGTAGCCCCTCATATAGCTTCAGTCCTTAGTGCAGCTCCCTCATATAGATTCCGTCCTTAGTGCAGCCCTTCATATAGCTTAAGTCCTTAGTGCAGCCCCCTCATATAGTTTAAGTCCTTAGTGCAGCCCCTCATATAGTTTAAGTCCTTAGTGCAACCCCCTCATATAGTTTCAGTATTTAGTGCAGCCCCCTCATATAGTTTGAGTCCTTAGTGCAGCCCCCTCATATAGTTTAAGTCCTTAGTGCAGCCCCCTCATATAGTTTGTCCTTAGTGTAGCTCCCAATTGTAGCCAAATTCACTTACCCACTCCTTGGCCTCACCTCGCTCACCTCCGCGGCGCGCTCTCTGCTCTCTGCACGCTCTCCTTTTCCTGTCACAGTCACAGCGGGTGCTAGCGGTCGCGTCAGCATCTGTATTCACCTCACGCACCACCGCTGGCACCCGCTGTGACTCCAGGAAAAGGAGTCTGACGAAGCCCTGAGTGACTGTGAATTTTGTACGACTCATGCCCTAAGGCACCGATTGCGCCCACATCAGCTGGGTGCCATTGGAACCTGGGGCATGAGCCCTACAAAACCCACATTAGTTACGCCTCTGCAAGGGGCTAGATTTACTAAACGTCTCAAAAGGAGAGGTTGTCTATAGCAATTAGATTCTAGCTCTCACTTTTCTATTATATACTAGAGAATCAGGGTTGCCTTCTTTTCAATGCTTCCCTTTGAGAGATCCCAGAAGGAAATAGTTACCTTGGCAGGGGCAGGGCTTGATGATGCAATGTATGCAAATTATGCCCTGAAGCCCCACCCACTAACAGCCAAGAATTTTCAGGGTATTTCTAGGGATGGGGGCTTGATGATGCAAATTGCGTCCTAGCCAGTCCCTAGCAACACAAGGAAAATTATTGTTGCTAGGCAGGGGGCGGGACGTGAGGCCTTGGTTTGCATGTAACCGCGGCCTCAAGCCCAGTGCGGGAGATTTGAAGGCTCTCCCGGGATACAAGGAGAACTGGACGAATTTCGTGTTTCTCCCGAATATTCCGGGAGATTCAGCAACCCTGCTAGAGAATGTATGCTAGAATCTGATTGGTTGCTATGGGTAACATTTCTATTTTTGGTAAATCTGGACCCAGGAGTTGTAGCTCATTGGCCCAACAAGTGTATGACCACCAAATGTATTATTTATTTGTCCCTTCTCTCTTTTCATAGTGCGGCAAAATGCATTGCATGTAACAACAGATTTGAAAGCATTACTAATCCTGCATATGATGCACACATTTGTAAAAAAATAAATGTAATTTCTTTAACAGATAGAAGTGTAAAAGTTTTTACAGCTTTTACCATTCTGAGGGTTAAACAAGGTGAACATTCACATAACAGGTATTTGAGGTAATATTGCTGGAGGCCATATATGTACTAGCTGTATGTTTAGTTCATTGCAGTATATTTACATTCTTGTGTGTCCAGTCTAAATCTTAGCTCATACTTGGAATATTAGAAACCAGTGAAGTGAATAATAGAACAATCTACTTCCTATTTGCTCTTCAGTGTCTAACTCTTTAAAGGGAAAACACCATAAACGGAAATTCACACCATAAAGTTATGTTTAAACATTTTCTGTAGGTATCTCAAATAAATGATAAGATTAAGGTATAAAGGGGCTGATTCAGAGATGCGATTGCGAAAAGATCGCAAATATACGCATCTAAGGTTAAGATCTTAGCAGGTTACAGCCCACTGCATAAACAGTCACTCCCCTTGCAAACAGTGGTGGATCTTAAAGTTGGACCACCATTGACTAACCCTAACTCTGCGCTGTCAGTTGAGATCTTAAGTGACGTAGTAGCGTTTATTTAAGATCCTAAGTGTCAGCCCGCGCCCACTTTCCCTCATTTCCCTGCCTCCCGGCGCCCATTTCCAAGCAAATCCTTAAGATCTTAAACAATCGCAGCACTTAAGATCTTAAGTGCTTGCGATCGATTCAAATTTACGCTCTTAGTGAATTTACGCTCCTAACCGCTACGTACATGGCGTTGCACTATTACTACGCATGCACAGTAATGCGAATTTTCTAAGATCCTAAATATACGCTCCTAAGTGCCGTGGAAATCGTAACTCTGAATCAGCCCCAAAATGTCTTAATTTGTTCTATACAACATATAGTAAGGGGTGACTTGGAAGGCAAGGTTTCTGAAAAAATGCTAGATAACAACAGAGGCACAACATGCCACCATCCCGGGACCCATGACCCCAGGCCCACTTCTCTCATTATCCCGTGGGCCCCCATGATCACTGGCCTCCCCATGACCATGGGTCCATCGCGTCACTTCCCCTGCAGCTTCCAATGCAACGATTACAGACCCTGAGCTCCCAGCATCACTGGTCCTTGCACATAATCTGTGGCTCATATATCCTATGAGCGGATGCGTAGTGACTATTTTACGTAATCTACGTGTTGCTTCGTTACGTAGATTGCGTATATGCAGTCTTTAAGACCGCATGTACGTAAATTACGGATGTATGTGCAATACGTCCAGGGGTTTAAATCCGGGCCTCTATCTGCAAGTAGCGTTGTAGTCATTCATCTAAACCGCAACACTATCTGTACCAGCATTCCATCTGCGAGAGTGTGCTGCTTAATCATCAGCTGTATTACAAACTCCAGTGTTCTATCTGCAAGAGGTGGTGCAGCCTCTCATTCTAAACTGCAGCACTATCAGTATCAGCATTCCATCTGCAATAACATGCTGCTCACTCGGTTCACTGCACTATTAGTCCCAGCTATCCTTCTGAAAACAGTGTGCTGCTCATTCATCTGCTCCACTATCAGCACCAGCAATCCATCTGCAACAGTGTTATACCCACTCATCTGCTGCACTACAAATGCCAGCATTTCATCTGCAACAGTGTGCTGCTCATTCAACTCACTACACCAACAGTACCGGCATTCCATCTGCAAGAGAGTGTAGCTCTCACTAACCTTGGCACTACAAGCTTCAGCTATAAGAGTGTGTGCAGCTCACAAATACAAATGCAGCATCTAGAGCTTATCACAGTCCAGAGGCAGATTGGCCATAGGACTTACAGGGGGCCTCTGGAGGCCACACAGAAGCCCTTTATTATTTGAAGAAAACTAAGATGTTGACTGTCATCGGTGATCATTAAGATGTTGTATGTATTGCGTGGTGGTCACTAGGATGCTCTATGCATTGGATAGTGGTCACTAGGATGCTGTATGAATCAGGTGGTGGTCTCTAGGATGCTTTATGTATTGGGTGCTTGTCACTATGATGCTGTATTTATTGGGTGGTAGTCACAAGGATGCTGTATGTTTGGGTGGTGGTAACTTGGGTGGAAGTGACTACATTGCACAGTTCATTATACATCTCTTTATTGGATTGTGAAATACTAGTCCATTGATGCTGTGTTTGCATTGGTGATACATAACCCCATATCATATATACTGCACTGCTTTTATTAAGGTTCTTTATTCTGTACTAATTCAGTTTACATATTTTTTGACCCTGCCAATAGTTGATCCCACTTACATGTGGCTGCTTGCAGATTTTTTTCAAGGACCACTTTAAATTCCCAATCTGCCCCTGTCACAGTCCCAACTGCCTCAGTTCAATTGCAGTACTTTACTACGCCAAGTCCTATTGCAGTCCCAACTGATTCTGTTCAGTCACAGTCCCAACTGCCTCAGTTTGACTGCAGTCTCAACTGCTTCAAGTCCTTTTGCAGTCTCAACTGCCTCAGTCATTGCAGTCCCTACTGCTTCTGCCTTCTGTGTGTTCTCTACCTCTGCACATTCATGTTTATTCAATAGTGCCTTACTCGTGTCCCACTCTTGCTGCAACCAATGAGCAAGGCCTACATCAGGAACCCTCATTTCCTATTCACTACTGCTAACCCAGGAGACCCGAGCCAGAGCCAAAAAACCCTGAGTCGGTGACAGTTTGCACTGGTACGATATATCCAACTAAGAAACAAGACCCTAGAACAGAAATAGTCCAAATCCTAGTGGAACAAATACAGACAGAAAACTAACCAAAGGAAAGTGATAGAGTTCATGCAAGAATTGGCTTCTCGGTTTGACAAGCCTCTCTGGGTCCTACAACTTCTGCATCTCAAAGAACTGCACCATCAGGAACTTAATGCAGTGTTCAATTTGAGTTGCAACCAGAAAACTTTCCTTCAGATAAGGCTAAAGTGGCCTATTTTATCTCCCTGCTGTCTCGGCCAGCTCTAGCCTGGGTTTCGCCTGTCTGGGTAAAATGCGACCCGATCTTGAACAGTTTGTCTGAGTTCCTGACAACTTTTCATGTCATCTTTGATAAACCTGGTAGACCAACATCTGCTGCTTCCGACATACTCTGCCTCCATCAAAGTAATCAAACATACAATCAAGTTGTACAGTATGTCATCCAATTCAGGACTCTGGTTTCAGAATTAGCCTAGCATGAAATAGTCTTAGAAGTGGTTTATCTGACCGAATTAAAGATTAAAGAAAGGCCTGATTCAGAAGGAGCTTGAAATTAAGGACCTGATTCACACTTAAGAATCTTCTTAAAATAATAACTTAAAGATACGCCTGGGCAAAACCATGTTGTTTTCGGGGGGAGTCAAATTAATTGTATTCTTTGCATGCAGGGATATATCTTTGAATGGCTTACTGAAAACAGATACTGACCAGCTTTACTATCACACTGTTATTTAGACTTGGGCTGGGAAATATCACCTCTCAACACTAGTACTGTTTGCAACAGATGAAATATGACTCCCCTGCAATCACCATGGTTAGCCCAGGAGTGACTTTAAGTTCTTATTTTAAGAAGATTCTTAAGTGTAAATCAGGTCCTAAGAGAGGAAAGTTACTCCTGGTCTAAACCATGTTATTTGTATTCTTTATATGCAGAGATCTATATTGAATATATCTTTGAAATGTTTACTGCACACAGATACTGACTAGCTTTATTTTTACACTGTTATTTAGACTTGGGCTAGGAAACACCATCTCTCAACTCTAATACTGTTTGCAATGACTCCCCTGCAATCAACATGGTTTAGCCCAGGTGTAACTTTCCTTTCTTAGTTTCATGCTCCTTCTTAAGTCTGAATCAGGCCCGAACTCTCTACTAGGGAGTTACCTCCTAACATGGATAAACTGATTTCTGTCTGCATTCAGGTAGATCTCCACTTCATAGATCGAACTTCAGAAAAGCTTCAACCTGAAAAAAGACCATTGTACACTCAACGACTTAGACCCCTCTCTCCTCTGGCAGAGGAACCAGTCCAAGTGGGCCATGCTTGTCTCTACCCTCAAGAGTAAAAACAATGGGGTAGATCCAGAACTCCACTTGCAATCCGTTTACTAGCGTAGCGTATTTACGCGTGCGTAACTTCTATACACTCCCCTTGGCACACCCCTTGAATGTACGTATTTTGTCCGAATTAAGCTTTCCAAACCATGCCTTAACTTTTGCCCACGTAACTGATGTCATTCGCACACGTACGGATGTGCAACACTTATTTACGCAGCTAAGCACGCCCATACTGTACACTTTAAATACAAACCCCCACCTACAACCCCCGCGTATTTCAGACGTATTTTTGACTCACGTAAAATTGGCACGCCCGCACGTACGGATTTATGCGACAAATACATGAATGGACCATGTGTTCGCATTTACACTACGTTACGGAGCGTATTTTCTATGGTGCGCATGCGCAGTACTGCCCCAATGTCTCAAAAATCAGTTATGTTTATATTGTGGGGAGTCATCTCATGAGCTTAGAGTGAAGAGGTCAAGAAACGGTCGCTCCTAGTTGACAATGAGGAGGTCAATCTAGCAGCAACTAGTTGATCTTCACAGATAAAAGATTGTCTTTTCCCAATAACCCTCATGTATGCCAAAACCTCTTTGGCAATATCTGCTTTTCTTAATTCTGGATTTGCTGGAAAAAATTTCCAGCATTTCTGAATTTGGCAAAAGAATAACTTTTTCCTTTGAAACCTGAAAATCCTCCTACTCATCTCACCCGTAAATCCTCTTACTCATCTCACGGAAGTCGAATTCCAGGAAGGAAAGTTTATTACAAGACTTCTCCAGTAACTTTACGAGTTGGAGCTCTTCATTTTGAATTTTATTCCTAGTGCAACCTGAAGCCCAGTGATTCTGGGATTGCCCTGGTTAATGGATCAAAACCCACATATTGACCAGACTACTCTACAAATACTCTTTTGGGGACCATTATGTCCGAACGAGTAATTCCTTATCATACCATCTCTTCTGGGTTTGCCATTTAGTATTCTGATTTTTAAGATGTCTTCAGTAAAAAAATCTCCAGAGACTCTACCTTCACACCATATGTGGGATTGTGCCATTGGTTTAATAACTGGCTCTTCACCTCCCTGTGGACAAACATATGCATCCCAGAAACACAGGCAATGTCTGAGTATATTCAAAAAACTTTGAAAGAGGGTTCATTAGACCATCTACTTCACCAGATGGAGCTGGTTTCTTCTTTGTGAAAAAAAAGACGGGGGAGCTAAGACTTTGCATACAGTAGATTAATGTGGCTTGAATTATATCACTGCCAAAAATCATTATCTGACCAGAATTATTCCATAATTATTTGACCAGGTTAAAGGATCGCAATTAGATCTTGGAGGAGCCTATAACCTGATCCGGATAAAAGGTAGAGATGAATGGAAAACAGCTGTCAACACTAGAGATGGGAATTACGAATATCTGGTGATGCCTTTTGGCATTAGTAATGCCTAGCAATCTTTCAAGACTTCATGAACTAAATTTTCTGAGTCCAGTTGAATTAAAAAGTTGTAGTTTAATTAGAAGAAATATTAATCTTATCATCAGACTTGTATGCACACTGATTCCTAGTTAAAGAAGTTATTCAGCATCTGAGAGACAATCATTTCTTTTGCAAACTTAAAAAATGTGTTTTTGAGGTAGACTCAATTCTGTTGTTAGGATTTATCCTTTCTGGTTCTGAATTAAAAATGGACACTAAAAAGTAAAAGCAAGTATAAATTCAACCCAACCAACCACCACTAAAGCCATCCAACGTTTCATTGGATTTGCTAAATTTTGTAGGAAGTTTATTTGTGGATACTCAACTATTATTTCCCCGATTACTGCTTTGACAAAAAGGACTGAATCCATCCAGGTGGTTAGAAGAAACTCAAGCCTTTTATCAGCTCAAACAGGTGGTAGCCTCCTCTCCTATACTTAGATAGCCTGATATCACCACCCCTTTTGTATTGGAAGTAGATGCATCTGCAGTTGGAGTAGGGGCCATGTTATCACAGAAAGGTCCGGATCAGCAGTTACATCCCTGAGCATTCTTTTCTCTAAAGTTTTTACCGGCTGGGTGGAACTATTCTATTGGTGATAAGGAATTGCTAGCTATGAAATCTTGTTCCTGCTAACCTCTGCAAGAAGTTACTCAAGTGCTCTTATTGTTCAATATTCGCAGGTCATGCAGGGATTCAAAAAAACACTCAAACACTCTTATTGGTGGCAGACACTATTCAAAGATGTTGAACTTTTTGTTAAAGCTTGTTCCAGTTGTGCTCAACATAAAACTCCTTGGGTGAATTTGTGTGGTCTGCTTCAACCTCTACCAGTATCTTCTGTTCCTTGGTTCATGACACCCAGTCTGCTTTAAAATCTTTGCCCAGGAGAGATCTTGCTGATTCAGTATAACTACCTTGGGCCTGATTCACACCTAAGAAGCTGAGGCTTTTTAGGTGTATTTTGTTTGTAATTATGGACTGCTCATGACTACGCGATCTACATAGTCTTTAAGCCTTTAAAGACTGCACACAGTTTTTACACTAAGAGGAGGTGTGCCAGAGCAGTCTCTGCAATAAGATAGGTAAAGTGGGAGGGAGGAGTCATTTAGATTAGTTAACCAGGGAGTGGTTTGGGACCTCCGTGCGTATTTTCCCTACTTAAGAGGGAAAATTAGCATGGGAACATAAGGTAGCATACACTAGGCAACTAAATATGGGGGCAAGACATGGGAGAGAACAAGACACTTAGGGCCCGATTCAATTAGCTAAAAAGCGTTCGGCAGCGTATTTTTAACGCTATTTTTTTGTACAATTACAGCCGCTCCTTCCCTACTTGGAAAATTAGCATGGGAACATAAGGTAGCATACACTAGGCAACTAAATATGGGGGCAAGACATGGGAGAGAACAAGACACTTAGGGCCCGATTCAATTAGCTAAAAAGCGAAGCGTAGCGTATTTTTAACGCTATTTTTTTGTAAAATTACAGCCGATATTTTTTTTTGCAATTCAATTATTTTTCTAGCGTTAAAAATACGCCGGTTTTTGAACGATAAAAATCCGCACCTATGAGAGGTGCGGATTTTTAACGCTGCCCTATGTTGTGCCCCAACAGGGCATGCTGATGCTTGTAGAACTACAAGCATCAGCATGCCCATGGATGGCAGGGCATTAGGCACCATGCCCTGCCATCCAGGGACCGCTGAGCAGCTGCTAGAGAAAAAAAAAAA
>WWET01000021.1:726244-746981 GCA_011038615.1 Limnodynastes dumerilii
GGGAGGAAGTGACAGGGTGAACTTTATATAGGCAGGGCCAGAAGGTGATTGGTGCAAAACAGTAAGCTCTGAACCAGGAGGCGTCTCCCAGAAGGCTGGGAATGCCTCTGGTTCAGTGAGTAGTCAGAGCGCGCGCCAGAGGAAGAGACGGCACCCACGTGGTTGGTAACCACGATGCTGTTGCTAGGGGAGCCGTCGGCAGGGAGAGGAAGTGCAGCGCGTGTGAGAACAGCAGCAGAGAGGACCGGAAGATCAGAGGTAAGGAGAGGTGCGATGAAGCAGTGGGCAGCCAGAACAAGGTAAGGAGAGGTGAAGGAGGGGTTCCTGAAGGTAAGTGGAAACGGAGCCTGAGGAGAGGCATCCGACAGGCACGCGCTGGATGCTGGCGGCGGGCGCGGGGCAACGGCTGTCCCTAACAATCAGCAGTGGATCAGGAAATCTGCTACCAGTGCCATATGTAGGGTGGTACAGCTGTTGCCATCATCCAGTATCTGTCTGTGTCTCCAAGGCACCCCGGCATCAATGGGTTATGGCATTTTCCACACAACCCTTGTTACAGCCTTGTCTCTTATCACTTACATGTCTCTGTAGCCTTCCAGAATATGCAAGCCTATTAAGAAGCAGTTAAATCTTTTTTTTATTATCAAATAAATATAAATATATCTATTTAATGATGTAACAACTGGTGAACACATATATTAATTCTTTATTACTTTAGTACACGAGAGGAAGTTTCTATAACTACTCATATGACTTGTGGTTCCAGAGTCAAAGCACCAAGCATGCTTCAATGACAGACCTTTGTTAAAAGAAACATTAATAATTAAAATGTTGTCATTCTTTTATACACGTTTGACTTTCTGTTAATTATTTTGCTTCTTTAGGTGATTAATTCAAGCTTCTCAAACTTAGCAGCAGACCTTTAGATGAACTGTTTTTTTTGTGTGTTACATACACAAAATTTCCTAATTGTTTTATATAACTCTCTGTAAATCTTTGTCTTTCCTTTTTTCTCCTTTTTATTCTACTTGGCCATTATATGGAGGGGTAGACACAAAATGTCCTCTGGACATCTTCTTTTTTTCAGATTCTGAGGGCCTCATTTACTTTATTATTATTTTACATTATTAAAATGGAAAAATCGCCATGCTTTTCTATTGAAAATCACGGCGATTCTCCATTTCAAAATCGGCATGCATTTTCCTATCACTTATCCTGCCAACGCATATACTACTATAAGGAAAAGCATGGTCATGTGTTTGTGGCCATGCTAATCCTTATAGTAGTGTAAGCAGCAGCCTGATAAGTGATAGAATTCTACCAGCAAATTTGTTATGTGTCCGTTAAAAATGTAAAAAAGTACCCACATAAAGCTTGCAATAATAAATGACCTAACACTACATGTTAACCCCTGACTAAAATATGTACAAACTGTCCCTTACTGTGTGGCTAGATTAAACAGGTGGCCACCATCATAAAATGTCCCCTAAAGTGTATTGTGCATGTGAAATGTGTATTACAATAATAAATAAATGTTGCGACTCACCGTTTAGCAGTCATCTGTCTCACTAGAGCTCCATAATGTTTATGACGTAATTTTTTCTATAAAAGGGAGCCCTCTAGCGACAGACCAGTCATTAGTAGCAGGGACACCAAGGAGGAAGAAGGGGTGCGTTGTCGAAAGGGCCAGAAGAGGCCGCAGACCAGCTAGCAGCACCAGAAGAACATCTGCAAGCAAGGCGTCAAGCATCCTCCAGCGACATGGAACGAAGATTTTCAAAAGAAACAGACATTCCAAGCAAGTCATCCCAAGACAGATGACTGCTAAACAGTCATTAATTTACATTAATTTAAGAAAGTAATACATTAATTTAAGAAAGTTTATCCAAAAAAGAAATCAGTTGCAGATTGCACAAGTTTTTTGGGTTGACCAACTACCAAAAAAAAAGAGAAAGTGTACATACAAATGTATATGATACATTAAAAAAATAAAAATACAAAAGTTTTTTCATTTAGTTTTATAAACTAGCTAATCAATCATTTTAATTGGCCTATTATAATTTATTTTTCTTTGGGATTATATATGTATGTAAGAGTCTGGTATTACAGTTGGCAGTTAAAATGCTGGAAGCTCAAAATGTCAATAGTTACCATGCTGACAGCTGAGTATTATGCTAGTATTGTTCTAAGCATTTGTAGACTTATTGAATGCAGGAGGTTGGTAAACATTAGATGATTCTTGGGGAGCTAGTGGAAATTAACTCAATCTAAAACTGACAGTAAAAATGCTACATTGCAACTAGCCCACAAATAAAAAAAATAAAAAAAGAAAGTTAGAAAATGTAGATGTACGTACACTGCTCAGTGTCAGATGTACCAAGTCTGGGCAAGGGTACTCAGCTCTGATTGGAGGTAGTTCAGAATACAAAGTTGTTGACTGTCCAAAGGTACATGCAGTCCATATACTGACCCAGTTATACCTGGACAGTTAATATTTGCATCACGTTAGGCCACTATCAAAGTAGTGCAAATTTCTGGCACCAATATTTGCTGTTTTTTTTATTATTTTAATGAAGGGGGAGCTTCTCATGCCCCTTTGGCTATGCTTTTGCTTACAACTGTGGCACCCCCATAATGGTAGCACCCCTTTAATTGTTAACTTGGGAAAACCTATTATAATTGGTGGTTCAGGGCTGTTACTGGGCATGCTTTGGTGGCTGGCGCATGGGAAGAGTTGCTAGGCAACAGGTCAACGGTAGTGCACGGGTAGTGGCATGAGCTGGGTCTAGAAGGTTCTGGCCAGGGGAGAAGGAGCAGGAAAAAGCAGTTGGAAAGAGTCAGTTGGTGCGGGGAGTGAGTGGTGACAGGCTGAAGGAGATCGGTGCTGAAGTGAGCTGCGTCCTGTAACTTACCTGAGGTGGTGTTAGCGGCGCTTTCCTGAGGGAATGGAGATTCAGTGTCCCTGGGTGCTGTGGCCAAGGAGTGTGGAGTAGATTGCTGTGGTGGCGGAGGTGTGTTTTCGTTGGAGCGGAGAGCCAGCGGAGTGAGGTGGAGACAGTCCGGAGGGTGTGCTGGGCGGCTGTGGAGCGGAGCCCAGGGGTGAATTGGAAGTGTGCAGTAACGGAGGAGACAGAGAGATGTTGGTGAGAGTGTGCCGGAGAGGTGACAGAGAAAAAGGCAGAGAGCTGCAGTGAGAAGTAAGCCGGGAAAGTGGCAGAGAGAGAGCAATAAATTTGAAGTTTGAAGTTGAGGGGACAATATATAAAACTGGTAACAGTGAATTGGAGGTGTTTGGCAGAAAGGAGGAAAGGAGAGTCATGCTGAAAGGCCATAGCTGCACTCAAGGGAGAGTGTGAGGAAAATATATATATATGTAACCCAAAAGACTAAGGGTCTGGACTAAGGGGTATTGGAACATTTTAAAAGTAATCTACTAATTTTGTAACATAAATGATCTTTTCAGTGGATTATCTGAAGAACATATAGATAAAGCTAAGTCAGACTGTACAGTAATTACTAAGTGATTCTTCTGTAAATTTTATGTAAAATTCTTAAATTCATTGTGAGCTTAATATCTATATGAGAATTGAACTTGTTATAAAGGGTAATTTATTGGCTCTGATAAATTAGCAAATTCAGCAGCCAGGAACCTGCAACTGCTTTCCACAGACTCAAGAGCTCCAGTGTACCAGCTTATTAAACACATTTTTATGTAATTCACAGTTAATGATAAAAAAAGGTTTCTATTGCTGTAAATGTATTTTATTGATACAAATGTTATTCTATGTATTTGCTAACTTTAGATAGTGTAATAAGATTGACATATAGGTAAATTTGAGGAAGCATAAATGGTGTGGCAATTTAATACAATCCTGGTTTTCCTATTATAGCTTTGTTTCAATGTGATGCATATTCTAATTGTTTATTTGTCACGCTCTGTCCATGAGTTTTGTGATTGATTTATAATTGACCTGTGAACCTTATTGAATAGTTTTCTGCTTTTCATTAATTGCTAAAGTTTAACAGAAACAGAGAAAAGTAAATCAAAATTATTTTCAAACCAAAGACGTTGTCTGGTCTTATTCTTTGAGTCCAATTACTCTGAACCCACATTTTGCAATACACGAATCCTGACACCCCCAACATCTGGGGTAGTACACAACAATTATGCCCCTGTGCAACTGGCAGCACACATTTTGACAATAAACATTTTGAGAATAGTAGCACAACAATGAGTAGATTTTAACAGTTTTTCATTTGCGCAATTTGAATGTTTTTATACATTTGAAATTAAAAATATTAACATTGTCCCCTAATGGGATTAGGCCCATATATTACTCACATTTCCATTTCTGGGTACATAGTATTTTAATTTGTATGGAAACATTACATATTACCAGGTTGATTTTTATGAGATTTCACCATTATCAATCTTAGGGTTTAGGGCAAGATTCTCAAACTAGTGTGGGTTGGCTCTACCTCTTATAGACATGTTATACCCGTCAACATTTTGTTGCTGCTTTGAGAAAAACACATCAGCCAGTTAAAGTTCTACACATGGATCAGGATCTTATGGTGACGAGTGCTTCTTCTGATGACTCATTCTATACCTGCAGATCAACTCAGTTGGACACTATACACTGTTTTTCAAGTCCTATTTTTATGTTATTTTACATGTTGTATCAGACTATCAGTGGTTGAAGTGGAAATTTAGAAGTGGCGGTATGGACATTTGTGACACTCCTGTAAATATTTCCCCGGGGGGGTTAATTAGTGCAGCCCAGTCCACGAGCACAGCATGGGGACAGCTGCTGCTGATTAGCTGATCCCCGGCTGTTTCAGCAAATGAGTGAAGGCTCATGGTAGCAGGAAGTTGGGCTGAAGCTGTTATAGAAAAACAGCAGTTGGGTGGCAGTTACCTGCAACGGGGCTGCAGTGTTCAAGCAAAGAGGAGTCTCCATCTTGGGCTGTGAGAGTAATAGATTGAATCGAATGCCATATAGCTGTGCCAAGTGGGTCACAAAGCGCAATAATGAAGTGGAAATCTGGAGCAGAGTGAAGGGAGACTTATTGCAAATAGAAGGAAGGTAGAGTTGGAATGGGAACTATATAGGCGGCTGACGTTACCACAAAAGTAGTGTTCTGAATGCTCCATTTTGAAGAGGGACAATGGGCAAATATTAAACAGGCAGAGTTTAGCAGTATGACGGACTTTTTACTTCAAGTAAAATGTGTAACTTATAGTTTTTCCTATACCACATTTATAAACTGTAATACAGACTTTCACTACTGTATGGTGAGGAAAAGATACACTTAAAGTTATTATTGAAGAAAAAGACATTTTGTAGCTTCGTGTTATCGGCTGGTATTTCTCAAAATAACACAATAATATAAAAAAAAAATCAACTGTATTGTTCCTGTGACAAGCATTACTTTGTTGCAGCGCATCTGTTCCCGTCTGAAGTGCCACAGTTTAGCATCGTGCTGTTTCCTGTGTCAAATACTATCAAAGAGCAACACAGTATTTCTCTCATCTGTAGGTCTGAGTGACACTTCTGTTGTGAGGCAATTTATTTGCATCCGTTTGGATTACAATAAAATTATTTAAACATGAGTTTCAACACGGCCGCAACGTTGTAGTGACGTCACTAACACCTCAATTTGCAAATATTAAGGACTCTTATAAGGGATTAAAGTGCATAAATAGTAGAAAATGTTTAATAATAATAGGATTCTGAGCCAATGTAGTATGTTATATTAAATAATTATAGCAAGGTTATGTTATAATGTGTCCTCTCTTTTGTTCCTTGTAGTTGCATAGTGGTCATTTTGGTCCATGGCTGCACCCCTCCATTTATATATACATTTGCACACATTTCATATATTGAATTAGAAGCGCGGCCTTTTTTCTGTTATTTTGTGCACTAAACCAAAGCATAAAACCCCCACACAAGGTTCTCCTGTAAACCTTGCTTAGAGGTCACATCTGGTCTGTGTGGCACTTGCTGCATTTCTCCTACAGCTTGGGAGGAAACAAAAATGGTGTTCCCACAAACACACATGTGAAGGGAACATGCAGAGCCACATTATAGGAAAGAGTATTTTATCATCACTGCACATGGCCTCAGACAAACAATCAGATCAGACCTTGTGGCTGCCCACCTCGAACAGCTTGTAACATGTGGGATACAGGATATTTGAAAAGGGTGACAGAGGGACACATACTGAAGGTGTTTCTCACCAGGGATATCCAGTGTCTGGTTATTGTTGAAAGTGTTAGCATCTGTACTTGCAAACAAAACCCAACAAGCTGTACTTCATAGCATCTCATCTTTCTCTTTATTCACATTTCTTTTTTAAGTTTTTAAATATTTCCCTAAATAATGTTCATTTTAATTACTACAGTTAATGCTTATAAATCACAGGCCTCCCACAGCTGCTATGAGGGTGGATGTCAGTAATTGATATTCTCTTCTTAAGGGCACTATCACAGCCGTCAGAATATACAGACAGCCATGATACAGTATGCTGAAGAGGAGTTTGTCAATTACTGAGATCCATCTTCATAGACAGCTGCGGAAGCCTGAAGATTGGATGTTTGTGGGGACCCCTTTATCTGTGGGGGTCCATTGTCTAATGGTTAATCTGGCCCTGCTTATAATACAAATCTGCATGCCTTCCAGCACTATGGGCGTGGCAATGTTGAATTCAGTCACCTGCTCCTGTGAACCAATTATGTATCATTCAAGCCGCCTATATGCCTGCATTCTAAAAACACCTTGCACTCTACTCTGCATTCTAAGAACTCTTAGAAGTCCAGCCTGCATTCTTTAAATTCCTTGTAGACCAAATTGCATTCTGATAACCACTTGCATTTCACGAGGCTGAAGTTGGCTTCTTATTCACATCTTATTCAGACTCCAGCTTCTTAATCATTATATGTTATTTTAAAACAATCAAATGTAGTGCAAAAAAACGTGAACATTGTAGATACTTAAAACATTATCTCTTGCACACATTTTCATTTTATTTTGATTTGCCGAGTAAGATTTTGGGCATGAAATAGGGTGGCAAAGTGGGCACAGACACTATATTTGACCGTTTTGAAAAAGTAGCTGTAGTTTTGCAAGGGTTAAAAGCCCTTGGGCAATACATTTTACACTTGGATTTAACAGAGGGTGGTCACTTACACTAGACCCACACTTATTTTGCATTGCCCGACAGCATTTTGGGCATGAAATAGGGTGGAAAAGTGGACACAGACACTATTTTATATTTGACTATTTTGAATAAGTAGCTGTAGTATTGCAAGGGTTAAATGGCCTTGGACAATATATTTTACACTTGGAATCAACAAAGGGTGGTCACATGCACTTGACCCACAATTATTTTGCATTGCCCGACTGCGTTTTGGGCATGAAATAGGGTGTAAAAGTGGGCACAGACACTATATTTGACCGTTTTGAATAAGAAGCTGTAGTTTTGCAAGGTTTAAATGGCCTTGGGAAAAAAATTTTACACTTGGAATCAACAGAGGGTATCCACTTGCACTTGACCCGCAATTATGTTGCATTGCCCGACTGCGTTCTGGGCATGAAATAGGGTGTAAAAGTGGGCACAGACACTATATTTGACCATTTTGAATAAGTAGCTGTAGTATTACAAGGGTAAAATGGCCTTGGGCAATAAATTTTACACTTGGAATCAACAGAGGGTGGTCACTTGCACTTAACCCACAATTATTTTGCATTGCCCAACAGGGTTTTGGGCATGAAATAGGGTGGCAAAGTGGGCACAGACACTTTATTTGACCGTTTTGAATAAGTAGCTGTAGTTTTGCAACGGTTAAATGGCCTTGGGCAATAAATTTAACACTTGGAATCAGCAGAAGGTGGTCACTTGCACTTGACCCACAATTATTTTGCATTGCCCGACATCGTTATGGGCATGAAATAGGGTGGCAAAGTGGGCACATACACTATATTTGACCATTTTGAATAAATAGCTGTAGTTTTGCAAGGGTTAAATGGCCTTGGGCAATAAATTTTACACTTGGAATCAACAGAGGTTGTACACTTACACTAATTAACTGTAGTTTTGCAATGGTTGTGTGGGCTCGGACAATACATTTGAAACTTGGAATCAACAGATGGTGGCCACTTACTGTACAGATTAACCACTTTTAATTTCTATGGGGCAGATCCAGACCTATGGCCGCCGCCGTAGTTACGGCGACCATATGCGTAAGATCGGCATTTCTGCTGATCTGCGCATGCGCCTTGCAGATGTTGCCCGGCGTGATCTTTTTCTTTGTGCCCTGGATAAGGCGTCCGTAACTACAGCGTAGTTACCGGGAAGGTAGGCGGGGGAGGGAGGGAAATTAGGAAGGGAGGGCTGGGTAAGGGAATTACAACCAGCTTCCAGGCATAACCCACTGTTACGCCGGCTGAAGTTAGGGTAGTCTTCAGCTGGCGTAACAATGTGTAATTACGCCGGCCACAGGGGAAGTGTCGGGGGAGTGCACCAGAGCTAGCTCTGGATCAAGCCCTTTGGGCCTGATCCAGAACAACGCACACTTGCGAGCTAACGCTGATCGTAAGCGTAAAATCGGCAGAAAAAACGCACCGCGCATGCGCTTGGTGACAACTTCCGGTAGTAAAACACTGATTTTCGTAGCGGCGATTCGGGTGTCCGTATACTTAGCGTTTTTACCGACGAAGGGGCGTGGACCGTATACTTTGCGTTTTTACCGATGAAGGGGCGTGTTTATATTATGAAGTTCGTATGGACGCTGGAGTTAAGAAATATAGGCGAGGGGAGGCATTTTAAATTTAAAGAAAAAACTCCAACCAACTCGTCCCAAGAATGATAACAGCTAAACGGTGAGTGTTAAAATTTTGTATTTATTTTATACAACACACAGTACATTACTGCCCATTTAGTATTGTACTCAGTGGCCACCGGAGGTAACTTAACACATTAGGGGGCATTGTTATACAGTGTAAAGGCTTTTTTTAATGTACACATGTTTGTCAATGTATGTATGTATGTTTTTTGCACATAGATTTTTTTTGGCATAGGAGATAGCGCAGCATGTTTAGGCTTAACATGCTGACGCTGATATTGCTGAGCCTTGTAGTTCTATCAGCGCAGCCATGCTAAGCATTCCACACATGCTGCGCTGACATTTTGTATAGAGAAAAACGCATGTCAAGTATATTGACATGCGTTTTTCATGCATGGTGTGGGGCGCTTTCATTGAAAGTGCCCCACACAGAAGGAGCTTCAGTTTTAAACGATTTGCTGATGATCTAAAGGCGATTTAGACAAATCGCCTTTAGTGAATACGACGATCTGCATTTTTTAAAGGCAAACATCTGGACGAGTTTTGTCCAGCGATGTTTGCCTGGTCGATTTTGTCAAAGCCCAAAGTCCTGGGACTTTGGCTTTAGTGTCCCGACATGGAGAGCCTGCACATGCGCAGTGCTTCTCATGCTGGGACTTCATTTTTTTTACAAAGTCCCAGCAGAGAGCCACTGCGCATGTGCAGGCTCTCCAGACACAGGAAGAAAGCCCGCGATGCCTGAAGAAAGTTCAGATGTCATCGCGGGACAGCCAGCAGAGGGTGAGTATTAGTAAATAGCCTGAACGTAGCTTAGGAGTTCTCAGAGAGCGAATTCGAACTTGCCTGAGCTACGCTCAGGCATTCTTAGTAAATAGAGCCCTATAACTACTACTACTCTACCTACTCTGTGTAATAGTCTAGACTAGTTCTATTTCCATGAACTTCTCTCAGTCTGAACTAATTGAACTACATGAACTAATCTTTTGAACTAATCTTTTGATTGAACTAGAACATAATGAGCTAGTCACAAAATTGAACTAGATTTCCCATCACTACTGTGATCATACAGTATAAGTGACCCCGGCTGTCTCTCCTTCATAAGGAGCAGCTGCAGTCCCATAGGCAGGAAGAATGATCACATGATCTGAGTGGGTGGGACATGTCTCTCTCCCAGGCTGCACAGCCGAAGAGAAACAGTTCTTTGCTCTCTAATTCATTGCAGCGTGGTAGCCTTTCAATTCAGCTCTGTGAAATATTGGCCCAGTCATCCTTTGCCCCTTCTGGCATTGGCCAGTCTGGCTCTGTTCACATCTCAGCTTCAGAACGCTGGCATCTGCATGCCTTCCAGCACTATGGGTGTTGCAATGTTGAATTCAGTCACCTGCTCCTGTGGACCAATTATGTATTGTTCAAGCCGCCTATATGCCTGCATTCTAAAAACACCTTGCACTCTACCCTGCATTCTAAAAACTCTTAGAAGTCCAGTCTGCATTCTTGAAATTCCTTGTAGACCAAATTGCATTCTCATAACCACCTGCATTTCACGAAACTGAAGTTGGCTTATTATTCGGCCAGCTTCTTATTCATTATATGTTATTTTAAAACAATCAAATGTAGTGCAAAAAAACGTGAACATTGTAGATACTTAAAACATTATCTCTTGCACACAATTTCATTTTATTTTGATTTGCCAATTAAGATTTTGGGCATGAAATAGGGTGGCAAAGTGGGCACAGACACTATATTTGACCATTTTGAATAAGTAGCTGCAGTTTTGCAAGGGTTTAATGGTTTCGGGCAATAAATTTTACACTTGGAATCAACAGAGGGTGTCCACTTGCACTTGACCCGCAATTACTTTGCATTGCCCGAGTGCGTTCTGGGCATGAAATATGGTATCAAAGTGGGCACAGACACTATATTTGACCCTATTGAATAAGTAGTTGCAGTTTTGCAAGGGTTAAATGGCCTTGGGCAATAAATTTTACACTTGGAATCAACAGAGGGTGGTCACTTGCACTTAACCCACAATTATTTTGCATTGCCCGACTGCGTTTTGGGCATGAAATAGGGTGGCAAAGTAGGAACAGACACTGTATTTGACCATTTAGAAAAAGTAGCAGAAGTTTTGCAAGAATTAAATGGCCTTGGGCAATAAATTATACACTTGGAATCAACAGAGGGTGTCCACTTGCACTTGACCCACAAGTATTTTGCATTGCCGATTGCGTTTTGGGCATGAAATAGGGTGGAAAAGTGGGCACAGACACTATATTATATTTGACCATTTTGAATAAGTAGCTGTAGTTTTGCAAGGGTTAAATGGCCTTGGGCAATACATTTTATATTTGGAATCAACAGAGGGTGGTCACTTGCACTTGACCCAAATTATATTGCATTGCCCGACAGGGTCCTGGGTATGAAATAGGGTGGCAAAGTGGGCACAAACACTATATTTGACCATTTTGAATAATTAACTGTAGTTTTGCAACGGTTAAATGGCCCATGGGCAATACATTTTACACTTGGAAACAACAGAGGGTGGTCACTTGCACTTGACCCGCAATTATTTTGCAATGCCCGACTGCGTTTTGGGCATGAAATAGGGTGGCAAAGTGGGCACAGACACTATATTTCACCATTTTGAATAAGTAGCTGTAGTTTTGCAAGGGTTAAATGGCCTTGGGCAATACATTTTACACTTGGAATCAACAGAGAGTGTTCACTTGCACTTGACCCACAATAAGTTTGCATTGCCCGACAGGGTTTTGGGCATGAAATAGGGTGGCAAAGTGGGTACAGACACTATATTTCATTATTTTGAATAAGTAGCTGTAGTTTTGCAAGGGTTAAATGGCCTTGGGAAATAAATTTTACACTTGGAATCAACAGAGGGTGGTCACTTGAACTTGACCCGCAATTATGTTGCATTGCCTGACTGCGTTATGGGCATGAAATAGGGTGGCAAAGTGGGCACAGACACTATATTTGACTGTTTTGAATAAGTAGCTGTAGTTTGCAAGGGTTAAATGGCCTTGGGCAATAAATGTTACACTTGGAATCAACAGAGGTTGTACACTTACACTAATTAACTGTAGTTTTGCAATGGTTGTGTGGGCTTGGACAATACATTTGCAACTTGGAATCAACAGATGGTGGCCACTTACTGTACAGATTAACCACTTTTAATTTCTATGGGGCAGATCCAGACCTATGGCTTCCGCCATAGTTATGGCGACCATATGCGTAAAATTACATTTCTGCTGATCTGCGCATGCGCCATGCAGATGTTGCCCGGCGTGATCTTTTTCTTTGTGCCCTGGATAAGGCGTCCATAACTACAGCGTAGTTACCGGGAAGGTAGGCGGGGGAGGGAGGGAAATTAGGAAGGGAGGGCTGGGTACGGGAATTACGACCAGCTTCCAGGCGTAATTACCCACTGTTACGCTGGCTGAAGTTAGGGTAGTCTTCAGCCAGCGCAACAATATGTAATTACGCCGGCCACAGGGGAAGTGTCAGGGGAGTGCACCAGAACTAGCTCTGGATCAAGCCCTTTGGGCCTGATCCAGAACAATGCACACTTGCGAGCTAACGCTGATTGTAAGCGTAAAATCGGCAGAAAAAACGCACCGCGCATGCGTCTGGTGACAACTTCCGGTAGTAAAACACTGATTTTCGTAGCGGTGATTCGGGCGTCCGTATACTTTGCGTTTTAACCGAAAAAGGGGTGTGTTTATAGTATGAAGTTCGTATGAACGCTGGAGTTAAGGAATATAGACGTGGTGATGCATTTAAATTGTGCAGTATGGGCGTGCTAAGCGTCGTTAATACGCAATGAACGTACGGACGGCCGAGGAAACGAACACAAAAGTTAGGGTAGAGTTTGCCGAGCATATAGATGCTAAACTAGGTACGAGCAAGGTGAGTGCCTATTGCCGAGCATCGGTGGTACGTTCGGCGATAATACGCTACGCACAACAGCGTAGGTCTGGATCAGGCCCTATGTTCCATTGTTGTAGATGGTTCTGTTACAGTTTCAGCTGTATAGTTGTTTCACCATTTCGATTAGCTGTTTATTTCATGCTGCAGAACCTTGGCTCATATAGTGCTGTGCATTGTAGCTCCTCAGTGTTGCTAACCATCATTTCTGTATTCCTTATGGATTATATGTGATGTACTGTTGTCTAAATAAAAACATTTAAAGAAAACATATAACTTCTGTATATTGAACAACCTCACTTCTTCTGCAAGTGGGGAAAACTCAAGTCTCTTCATTTCCAGGGGGAACTCATTGTAGCTGGGGATTTTAACACTTTCCTTTTTCCTTCCCTTGATAGATCTACCACCTACCACTACCTCTCCAACCAGGAGTCCAAGAGCTTCTCTTCTAGAGACTATACTTGTCACTTTTCTACTTCCACTTGCATTCTAAAATTGATATGATCCTGCTTAGCAATGACATCATATTAAAGCTGAAAAAATGTCTGATAATGCTCCAAGTACCTCAGATCTTTCTGCCCTAACCCTTAGACTCCCTCATGTAATCTGGTGTCTCAAAGAACCACTCCTATATGATCTGGTTATTACCCAACAACTTCAAACTACCCTAACAGACTACCTTGAACTTAAAAGCACCCCTGACATTTCTCCTATGACCATCTGGGATGCCCACAAGGCAGTTATTAGAGGACATTTTATCACCTATTCCTTTCATATCAAACAGGATAGATTAGACAAAAAATAACCATGCACTCCTCGACCCTTCATGATCTCGACTCCAATCACAAAGCCTCCAATAACTTCACTCTTCTACTTGAGATTACAAGAATTTGCAACATACTCAATTTATTGCTCACTAACCTGTTTGTCATCAAGTTGTGGTGGCTAAATCAACTTTATTACAACAAAGGAGACAAGGCAGATATATTCTCCTCTAAATTAAAATCTAAACTTTTTGGGCAATTGGGGACTCCGCTGGTCATCTGGCTCATGATCCTCATCAAATTTAGACCAAGTTTTATACATTTAATTGTAAATTTTACAATTTACCAAAACCTCAGGGGCAGTCTGCTCTCTTCTACACAGCGGTCCTCATAGAGGAATTTCTAGGCTTGACCAACTTTCCTCGCCTTACCCCATCTGTAGCTTTCACCTTTGTGGAAGTTTTGGCTGCTATCAAATCCCAAAAAGCAGATAAAGCTCCCAGCACAGATGGTTTTATAAAGCCTTGCTATAAAAAATTTGCTCCTGTACATCCTCTTACTTACATACCCTGTTTAATGCGGTCATGGTGGATTCCCCTGGTCATCCTTGGCTCATCCATAAGAAAGGCAAAGATCCCTATAACTAGCTAGCTACTGCCCCAGAGCACAAAGAAAAAGATCACGCCGGGCAACATCTGCACGGCGCATGCGCAGATCAGCAGAAATGCCGATCTTACGCATACGGCCGCCGTAATTACGGCGGCGGCCATAGGTCTGGATCTGCCCCCTAGAAATTAAAAGTGGTTAATCTGTACAGTAAGTGGCCAACATCTGTTGATTCCAAGTGTCAAATGTATTGTCCAAGCCCACACAACCATTGCAAAACTACAGCTACTTATTCAAAATGGTCAAATAAAGTGTCTGTGCCCACTTTGCCACCCTATTTCATGCCCAAAACCCTGTCGGGCAATGCAAAATAATTGTGGGATAAGTGCAAGTGACCACCCCTGTTGATTCCAAGTGTAAAATGTATTGCCCAAGGCCATTTAACCCTTGCAAAACTACAGCTACTTATTCAAAGTGCTCAAATATAGTGTCTGTGCCCACTTTGCCACCGTATTTCATGCCCAAAATCTTACTTGGCAAATCAAAATAAAATGAAAATGTGTGTAAGAGATAATGTTTTAAGTATCTACAATGTTCACTTTTTTTGCACTACATTTGATTGTTTTAAAATAACATATAATGAATAAGAAGCTGGAGTCTGAATAAGAAGTGAATAAGAAGCCACCTTCAGCCTCGTCTGCATTTCTAATCTGCAATCACCACTGCTGTTCAACCATTTCGCAATCCACCCACTGCTCAGTTTGTTAGCCGATGGGGAGTCAGATTGCGATGCAAATGATAACGGGGGACAGGAACCCCCCTGACTAATGGTAAATGGAAGAGCGCAACCCCTGTCATTAAAGCACACCCTGGGGAGATTCGGGAAACAGACAGTCGGTGTAGCTTAAGCCCTACCCTGGAGCCATATATTGTGACCACCCCACCTATACCCCATCAGTAAATAAAAAACATGTTAGAATAGAAAAATATCTAGTAAGGAAGGGAGGGAGGGAAGAACATTTTCTGAAGGTGGTCTAGAAACCCTAATATACCCCATCAAACACCCGCCCCCCAAGCGCGCCTCTTAACTACCTTGTTAACCCTTACTAACCCAAATACAAGAAAATCTCATTACCTAATGATGTGCCAGGCCTATCAGTCAGGTATTTACTCTCTTTCATGCCCAATTTGGGCATTCTGTCCTTTTATCAACCATGGTTGAACTTTAATCATCACTGTTTCTCGAATACAAGTCAGCAACTACCTGTGGCGCTGTCATTTGCTCTTTCATCGCTGTCCAAGCTGCTACTGCTAGTTTCCTTGTCTAGCACATCACACTCTTTTGCTTACAGCTCTATTGACTCTCCTTGTGGTTCTTACACTCTCGGTCCTTCCCAGTCGATCCTTTTGTGTACTTTCTATCTATAGCATCCATAAGAAAGTCCTACAATGAAACCTCAATCTTCCAGTATCAAATGTCCAGCTCCAGGGCCCCACAACTAGACAAGTTCTGAGATAAGACAGAGAAACCCAATACTACTCTAAATCCGATGAACCAATGCTGAGACGGTAATGAGGCCAGGAGACTTGGAGGGTGAGAGGATGGAGAGCCCTGCTTATAAGAGCTGACCATCTAAGCAAGTGTGGCGATAGGGAGAGGGGAAAATGATGGCCCCCCCTATGTCTCTCTATCCCCAAATCTTACTCTCCTCCATCACTTCCCCTATATATTCCTCTTTATGTGGCCCCAGCATTAGATCTGTAGCAGGACTGTCTGTGTATCTGCCACCCGCAATGGACATAAATGAATGTGGACAATAACAACCAGAAAGGTGTAATTGTATGGATCAAGTGATCTTTTTTGCATTAGCAACCTGTTTTGCACATGTTATTCAAAAGAATTTTGTTTTTAGCCTCTGGATAAAAACAGCATCATAAAATAGTATAATTTGTTCTTATTTTTCAAGCTGGAGAGAATGCTTACAAACCGGTCAGTCTACTTTTATGCATAATTTACTTTAACTCTTTGGCACATAGTGTTTGTGCCAGTGTATTTTTTCTACTTTCTGAGAGACTGCAACTAACCAGTCTCAAAGGGTACAAGTGCATAGATGTAGACACAAGCAATAGACTATCGTCTTACATTTTCTAAGTTTTATGTGCTGTTGACATGTTCATATATATGATGGCAGCCTAGCTGAGACTTCTAATAAAACTATTTTATTAACAATCCAAAAAGATAAGCAGAGAGAAAGAGAAACATAGAAAGAAATCCATTGCTTTCAGTTTCAGTAGAGATGAACGGCTATGCAGTGAGGTTACTAGCTATGTGATTTTTGAGTGTATGTATTTCCTGGAAACTTCCCTCAAAGAAACAGTATTAAGGCCTCTGGGACTCAGTAGCTGTTAATAGGATCACTTGTAAGCTTATTTCTGGTATACAAGGGAGGGGGCAGACCAGAGTTTTTTGTAATCATTCAGATCCTAGAAACCCAGGTTGATTACTCCCCTCCCCACTTCGAGGCATTTTTATTGGTGAATTGAAGAGAGACAGGACCGGAGTACTTGCTCTTCTTCTAGAGGTTAATGACCCAGTTAGCAGCTCTTGGCTGAATTTCCCGACATTTTGCAGACATCAAGGCCGTGTCTGCCTGCCAAGTACATCCTGTTCCCTGGAGCTCATCCAAACCCTCTCCTATTACTGTATAATGCGACAAAAAGGGGAGGAGGGCTAGAGACCAGCCAGAGATAGAAAGGGAAACAAGCTCAGATCTATCCTTAGTTGCCAACTACAAGCCTCTGGTATATACAGGGTTAAAGTGTTCCCTGTGGAGAACACAGGAATCTAAACACTATAAAACACATTCAACTTTCATTATTCTTAGAAACAGTAGAGGAAGTATTTTGCAAGGCAGGCAGGCCACAATAACAGATGAAAGATTCCCGTGCTGTGTTTTCATGTTCCCTGTTGTGGACACTAATATTCTGAATAGAGCTACAATGAACTTGTTGATGTAAGGATGCTCTCATATATTTATGTGACATTAACAATTCTCAAAGCCATGTTTATTCATTGCTGAGATGATCGTGCTGCTATGCTGCCTAAGGCAAGACTACAATTTGACCTTTATTTATGAAGCAAATATTATAACAGAGCTGTCATTTCATTTATGTAAACAAAAACAACAGCAAATAAGTTGTTTTTATCATAAATACTAAAATGTTCTGATTGAGATAACCACCTCCAATTGCCTCAAAGTATGACCTCTGCCAAACACTATTCATTTGACTATTTGATAACTTTGGATCGGATCTAGACTTCTGTAAAGGAACCATTTTCCAATCGCAAGGATCAGCGCATGTGCACAGCTAAGCTTTCAGTACGGATCTGGATCCCCTGGATCAAGACTTCCGTACTGATTGTGTCTCTGCGAGGGGGAGGAGGGGTGTAATAAAATTTTACAGTAAGGGCATGATCTGTACCCATTTAGTCAGGATGGATCGGTCAGGAGTCGGAAGATCACCTCCATGGAAGGCTGGATCAGCAAGGATGTGGCATCAGATACATGCTGGTGCTGCACTTGGAGTCATATTGTATGAGGGCCGTATTCAGAGAACTATCAGCAAAAGGTTCGCAATTATACGCACAGACGTTGCAAGGCAACACCCTCACACGGACGGATTTCCTGTGACTTACAAGTCCATAGAGCACCTCTAACTATACGTATGCACTTAACGTGCGTATAATACTTCCGTACATGCGTATCTAACTAACCGCGCCCTCACCGCACCCTGAAACGGTCATTTAAATGCCTCCCCCTACCCACTTTCATGTATCTGTCTCCAGACGGATTATAACCACGCCCCTCCGTAGGTATTTTCTCATGTGCGATTCACAAGTCAGTGCTTAATGGACTTCCGGGCGTAAAATCAATGTAGAATGAACTTCCGTGCGTAAAATCAACGTAGATACCGTAAATTTAGTTACTACGCATGCGCAGTTCATCCGATCCTAAATATACACACAGAACTTCGATCTCTGAATACAGCCGAGACAGTAAATTGTGCGCAACGGTAAAGTTGAATCTGATTTCCTCTTGTTGAAGAGATGTCTTTGTGTTTGAGCCACTATGTGCAGCTTATATATTTCATTGATATTTCATGGAAGAAAGAGGGAATTCTGTATACAGGGTGATCGAGGTTGCTGGTTGTAGTGACAAAATTTAAAATTTGTACAATACATACAGAAAACTTCAGTCATAAACGTAGAGCACACAGGGGCAAAAACAGGAATTTACAATACAATTTTAGCTTCAGAGTCTGTATGATAATGTTTTATTTTGTTAACAGCTGGATATGGACTGAAGTTTGTACCGAGTCTGCTGTCTCAATTATTTCATGGACCTCTCAATATAGATTCTTATTTACAGGTCGCTGTCATATCCTGGTTCTAGAAAATGTAATTCCACATTCACCTCTCAGAGTTCATGGCTGAGGTCCCTTCTGTTCTCCTTTTTTAGTTTTCTCCCCTGCTTGTTTCATCAGATTGTCTTTCAGCTGTATACTCTATCATATCCCTATCTGAAACCTAATCTCTCCAAGACCAAGCTTCTAGCATTCCCTCCTTCAATTCACACCCTCTCATTTAATTTACTTGTTTATGAACAACACTCCCAGACCACTGGTTTAAGTATAAATTTAATTCTGACCACACTTAACACTCCACATTCAAGGCCTTGAAAACTCAGGTTGTCATATCCTTAGAAAAATATCCACCTCTTCTACACTTATAAAACATAACCATTGTCCTAACTGACCTCCCATAATCTAAATCAATGATGCTTCAATTTACCCTGAATGGGCCTGATCCAGAACTACGCTGGGCTGCTGTCCGGAAGTAGCTCTGGTGCACTCCCCCTGTCACTCCCCCTGTGTGAGCGTAGTTACACACAGTTACGCCGGCTGAAGGCTACCCTAACTTCAGCCAGCGTAGCTGTGTGTTACTATGCTCACACAGGAGCGTAATCTGTTAAACCCTGCCCTCACTACCTAATTACCCTCCCCCGTCTACCTTCCGTAACTACAACGTAGTTACAGCACAGCACGCCTCTTTGTCCGTAACTACATTGTAGTTATGGACTCATGATTCAGTGAACCCTGAATCATGGATTACGCCGGGCAACATATGCCCGGCGCATGCACAAAACGGCAGAAATGCCATTCTTATGCATACGGCCGCCGTAAAAATGACGGCGGCCGTAGGTCTGGATCTGCCCAAATGTGACTAACCAGCTCCTGCATTGTCTGGTTTTCTCTTGGTTACTGCCAGGATTCAATTAATAATTCTCATTTAATTTACAAAGTCCCAAAAGTTTGAAACCCTCCTTTATCCTTCTTCATTTAATATGATATTTTAGTTCTATTGATTAACTAAATTGTGAGGTTTGATTTGCCAATAAACAATGTTATCTTATAGTCTCTTCCCACCCGTCACTAAAATGTTCTGTCATGCACTACTATCCCAGAGCTGGCCATACACTAGGACAATTATCAATCCCAGCAGGGGCTGGCCCAATAAACGGCCATTTCCCCGCCAGGGAAACCGATAATCCTAGCAGAAGAGGGGGAAGGGGGGGGGCTTGTACTATGCTGCTCTGACAGCTTTGATACCTTTAAAGCTGTCAGAACAGCATAGTACATAGATATGCAGCAGCAGCTATTGCAGGGAGTAATACAGACAAGGATCACAGTGTGGCTTCGGCTGATCCCTATCTCTACAACTCCCTGCAATAGCCGCTGCTGTATATCTATGTACTATGCTGCTCTGACAGCTTAAAAGTATACCTTTAGAGTTGTCAAAGCAGTATAATACATAGATATGAAGCAGCAGTTTTGAAGAACAGGGATCCTTTCAGCTTGCTGATTGGCTCCCAATATAATTCAAATATGTTCAAAGACCAAATAATCTTACCAGAGCGTTTCTGTGCATTTATTTGGTATTTGAAAAATTGATCCTGGCTATTAACTACAGCGATTATTTGCCAGATCACCCGATAATTTGGTGATCGTGCCGATAATCACTCTAGTGTATGGCCAGCTTAGGACTAGTTACACTAAGCTCTAGAACTCAAAGTAGAGAGAGATGTGCACAGAAGGGAATAGTCATAAGAAATGTTGATATAACTTTAGAAAGAACTCATAGTTGATCTTTGTAAAATCTCTGTAAACGTAAGCTTAAATAAATTTACTATACATATGGTCTATACAACTACTGTAATATAAACTTCAGCCTATATTATATCCTCCATAAATATGTGTTTCTCAACACAATTTATATATGTGCTTAGTAACTTACTGCAGTTTTAAGCTCCCTTTGTTTTCTTGTTTAGAGTGGGCCCGCTCATCTCTGGGCCTGTTAGCAGTGCAGTGGTGGAAATACCATGGTTGCAGCTGCCACCTTGCACCCACAGAGAATATGCCAGCCAGTAGAAGGGGCATTGCTAATATTTTATCTTCTTTACAGAGTGCTGAATGCTGTTTATAAACAACTTATCAGCAGCTGACAGCTCCACCACTGTATTTT
>WWET01000021.1:747030-773125 GCA_011038615.1 Limnodynastes dumerilii
TGGAACTGGATCCAGACAGTGGGACAGAACAGACACTGTGCAGCTGCAGTCAATTACATTTTGTGCAGGGCGCTAGTGTGTACTATAAATTGATTGCCAAGTTGAATAAAATGGTGTAAATTCAACAATTCATAAACTATGTTAAACAATATGGACCTATTTAAGTAAAGACCTCTAAAAACTAAAATAATAAATATTGATTCACTCACTGATAAACCAGTACAACACCCTGTGGTGTAACACTAAACACCATGGACCTGATTCCGACCTAAGAATGAGCATGAAATTAACAGAGGAAAGTTACTCTTGGGCTAAACCATGTTGATTGCAGGGGAGTTATATTTCATCTGTTGCAAACAGTATTAGAGTTGAGAGGTGAGGTTTCCTATCCCAAGTCTAAATGTGAGATTGTTGTGTTCGTCGGCGGCTCTTTCCATCCATACCTCCCGGGACTGTGATGCTGGACCAGACTCTAATGCGCTCTCTCACCTCCTCGATCTGTGGATAATTATTTACACATGGAGCTCTTGAAAACAAGCATGTAAAGGATTTCTGTGTATTATTACTTCAACTTTTTAATTTAAACTGAAGGACTTTTGTGTTTTTTGTCTATAGTCACACCAGCCTCCGTATTTTTATTGTCGTTTTATATCATATTGTTTTGAGTATCACTGTTTAGGTTATTCATAGTACAACTAAAAGAATCTAATTTATAATAAGATTACTTCTTACCAGACTGTTTTATTGGGTTCTCTTATCAGATTTCTTGGACCATGTGTATGAAGTATACCAGGGTATGTCAGAGAGGATACATTCCTCATTAAGATGCCAGCAAAAAGCCATAATCCTGATCTTTAATAACTGGAAGGAAACACATAACTTTCAATTAGTTGAATTGCTTCTATAGCTTAATAGATTACGCTGTTGCTCCAAAGATTGTTTTGCTTCTGAATATTACTATAAATATTAACATTAAATAAGATCAACAGACATGCAGATAATTTGAACGGACTGGTAGACAAAATTAACCTATTTGAAATCTGTTGGACCTTTCTCACTTATGTATGATATACACAATGAAAGTACAGATCTGGATGACATTTGAAACATTGTTTAACTTCTAGAAGCAAACTGATGTGACATTTTCATTTTTTGGAAACTTAGTTATGCTTTACAGAATTAGAACTGAAAATATCACGTCGATGCCGTGCCCATTTTTCATATGACAGTGATGTATATGAAAGAGGACAGTAGGACATGATTAAAAGTTCAATATGCTACTCAGTTCAGATGAAGAACTCAGTTTGTCACTTGGTAAGAAACTTCAGCAGAACCATTATATAAAGATGCATTTTATTTGTTTTGTTTTGTTTTAAGTTTCAAGTTCATGGATCAGTCATTTTTTTCAAATGAAATAGAAATATATGTACTCATAGAGACTCAAAAGGAGGAAATCTCCACCAGGTCATAGTGCGGGGTTTACAAAATGCAGATCCCAGGCTGGTAAAAGCCTCATATTTTTCATTTAATTGTAAAGTACATGTTGTACATTTTTTGCTGTTTTTTTTGCTATACCCACTCATTCATATATGTAACAGTGTTTATGTAATGAAAGGTATGCATTGGGATGATGACATTAAAGGTGGGCATCCACTAGAGCGATTCTAGTATAATTCCTGTGAAAGCGAACGATCGCTTTGAAAATCCACACGATGTTTACACTACAGTTCCAAACGATATCGGTACCATCCACAGCGCTAGTTGTAAATGATAATCGTCTGAAAACGTGTGGCTAGCCCGATCTTTCAACCATATTATCGTAAGAAATAAAATTGTTTTTTCCATCTACTATACAATACATTTGACTTTTGTTTTGATTTCTAATACTGTCTTTCCATAAGGACGGGTCCTTGCCATGCGTCTGACCCTTTTTTATTTTTCAGGAAATATTTGCAATAAACTTCCTGTACCCGCATAATCATATGCATTGCAGTCATAGCCAAGATGAATGACCGTGCTTTTACTAGTGGACTCTTGTTTCTGACTCTCGCGACCTTGTTGCGGGAGAGCAATAGAAAACTAAAAATCCGGTGGCATCGTTATTGGATGCGGGAATGGATGAAAAGGAGAGAATCGTTCTCTCATATGACACTTGTAGACGAAATTCAGGAGAATAATATGGATGATTTCCGAAACTTTCTCCATATGGATGACGAGACCTTTCTTTATTTGCTGGATATCGTTACCCCTCGCATTAAAAGACAGGACACAAAGATGCGGGTTGCCATCACACCTGAGCAACTCTTCGTAGCAACCCTGCTTTTTTTGCCACTGGGAATCATTTGAGGATCTTAAGTTTAACTGCGCAATTTCAGCTCAATCTTTGGGCGATTGATCCCAGAGACGTGTGAGGCATTTTATAATTGCCTAAAAGGGGAATGTTTGAAGGTAGGAGTCCCAGCCGAAATGCCAAGAATAGATAAGTGTCCTGTTTCAAAATTTTAGTAAAAAACAACAAAACAAACACATAACCAAATGTTAAAAAAAACCCATAAAATTATAAATCAACCAACAATATAACAATATTAATAAGCAATAAATAATATTAATCTAATTAATATCATAATCGTTCATAATTTATGGAATCTGGGTGGTTGGAGTAGTCTGCAGGGGGGTGTACAGTTTTCAGCGTGAAAATGGCACTATGTTGCCATAGCAACACATACACAGTGCCTGGACGCAGCGGTCTGGGCACCGTGTATGTGACTACAGTGTCCAGGAAGTAAAGGCCGAGGCAGCCAGTACAGAGCCGCCGGGATGATAAGCCACTTGATCTGTCCTGGCTGCTGCAGCCCCGTGCGGGGCCTTTATTTCACACATGCAAGCCTGGCAGCCAGTGACGCCAGGCTTGCAAAAAAAGTTTAATTTTTAAAAAAAAATATGTATCGGTTTTTTTCCAGGGGGGGGGGCCTGTGCCACCTAGGGCCCCGCAAAACCTAGGGCCGCCCCTGCCTAGGTTATAGAATCTAAATATGTCTATTGTCAGTGGGATCTTTTCCAAACAGTCGTTAGGAAAAGAAGTGCCCATTAAACAACCCCTACCAAAAACTTATCAACATTAATCAGGTTTGTTGATGATTGTAAACTATAATGGGTTAATGATGATTGATTTGGGGCAGTACTATTTGTCAAACCAGAATACTTTCAAAGTCAAATATATGATAAGCCACCAGCCACCATCAAAGCCTTTCTGCATATGGTGGTCCTAATCTAACAACGAGAGTCAAAGTAAAAAATGGTTAGGGGGAAGCATTAATACATAACTCATTTAATGTATTTAACACCTTACATGGAGCACTAGCTTCCAGTTGCTATATGTATCATCACACATTTGTTTTGTGGGATGTGGGTGTAATTGGGGAAGTTACTGGTTTAAGCTACATATATTGTGAACATTATTAATATTACTATTTTGAAAGCATAACCATCTCCATTAGCTATTTAGCATTAATAAATGATTGGCTGAACAGTGAGGTGTGTCAGTGGTTCACCCTGTTGTTCAGCAGATTAGGAACAAAAAAAAGCATAAAACTATAAACAGGTCAGTTGAAATTCAAGCATTATTTTACATGTCAAGCTTCCTCTCAGTCTATGAGAATACTATGATAGATGTTGGCATGTTGCAAGTTTCTTTAGTTGTCATTGTTTTGACTTATTGTCAATAATTGAATTTTCAGGGAGATTGTAAAAATGTCAGGCATCTGCTGTTCAACTCACTTGTTAAGTTGCCTAGCTGATTTTCTTTGGCATTAAATTCTCAGTAAATTCAAGTAAATCCAGAAACAATGTGTCAGGAGAAATGTTGAAACTTTCCTTTGGCAGCTGTACTAATTGGGTCAGATGAAGAAATTATTCATTTGAAAGCATGGAAAACAACATAGAACAGCGTTCATGGGAGTCATCGAGCAGACTGGTTTTTTTCCATTTCTCACATAGCCAAAAGGACACTGTTCACGTTGTCAGGATCTTAAAACTTTGTTTATAATACACACGTCAGCTTTGTCTTGGAAAACTAAAAAAACTTTAATAACAGAACAATTATTAATTGGAGTGCTTCCAAGTGTACATCACCCCACAAATACGAAACTTCCTATCAGAAGTATAAAGTATAAACACAGTAGATAGGTTTAAATATGGATGACTAAGGATATGCTTGGAAATCAATAAGCATATCCTTAACGTAAAAAAGGAACCAAATAAGTTATAGTATGTATGTTTGTGTCAGTGTTTGTGGTAAATACGTGTTTTTCAGTGTTGTTCAGTTTTTCATCTAAATGACAGTACAGAGTTAAATAACCATGTCTCACAGGTATTTCATGTCCAAGCTCTGTGAAGAGAGGGGTTACTGGGACTTATAGTGCTTCAAATGCAAAAAACTATAGTAGAAGGCTTACAAGAGGAAGAACCACATCAGAAAATGTGTTAAAATTGTTGCTTGATCTAATTTCTCTTGTGCTTCATGTTTAAATAGTCTGGCTTGTTTGAGAACAGAACTATTTTTTTTCAGTTTGCACATAATGCTTTCCAATACACTAAATAACCTCTATTGACTTTAGTGTAGGTTGTGTTTCTCCAAAACATAGCAAGTAAAAACACGCCATGTAAGGTATGCATTTCTAGGGAAAAAAATGATTGCCTCATGACCAAGTGCAAGTAAATTTCTATGGAACCTGCTAAGAATTTGTACCTTTGACTTGTGTTGTGCTGCCCTATTGCAAGTGGAAACGATTCTTCTATTTTAAAACTCCCAGCATACATAACCAGCAGATGGCAAAGCATACTACAATTTACAATTCAATAAGAGTTAAATGATTATACGTTAGATATCCTGTGATATAAAGCTCTACACAACCAAAATTTCTAAAGCCATTGGTAACACAAAACTAGCATGTCATTATTAAAAAAAAAAAAAGATTAGCCAGCCTTGAGAAAGACCGGAGGACCGGTTGAAACATGTTGGCTGCTACAATACTGCTGTTGCAACACCACTGTTACCACCGTGGCCCAAGACTTTGGGACATTGTATAAGAGTGACTGTGGTTTTTTATTAACATATGCATGTGGACATTTATATACAAGTGTCCCATTCTTAATTATGAGTACCTACTTTTGAATTTATTTTACTATTCTTTAATTAAAAAAACGTATTACATTAGGAGGTGGCGCTTCCTCTGTTTCTCTCCCTATTCCATCTTCTCTCCCTATCACCACCGACACGGGCTGAAACTGGGAACTGAGGGGTGCATTTATTATAACGCTCATTGTGAGCGTTATTGTTCAGTGCAAGGCTCGCTGCACCTCGCAGTGAGTCTTGCACCTGTTTTCGTCAAATTTAATATATCTCACCTGTCCGGCGAGGTCCCACGATGATCTGCGGGACTTTCGCCGGCATCGAGTGAAGATGTAGTTCCCGCGCATGTGCAGTAGTTGCCTTTTGGGACGAAGCAGAAGTGGCACCGGGACAGGTAAGAATACACATAAATACACATACACAAAAATACACACACTCACATACCCTGTTTCTCTCTGCTCTCCCCTGGCATGCCCTGTCTCTTCAATAGCTTAGCTGCACCCTTTTTTGCATGCTGTCTAGCCAGAGAGAGAAATTAAATGTGTCTATCTCTATCAGGTGACCCTGTTTATAAACAACCTCAAAAAAGAGTTATTTCAGTTATTTGGTCTAGCAAACCAACACTTGCCAGTAGCATTGTGTGAGTCAGGATGTAAAATCTAAAACACATCATCTTACGCATGGAAATGGTAATCCAGCATGACATGGTAAGGAACCACAGAAAGGGCTCATCGCTACTTAGGGCCCCACCAGGCACTAGGCTTAATTGAGAAGTGGGTGATCTGATCCTGGTAATCGAAAGATACAGATAACTCAATAACATATATAGAACAAGGCCATATAATAGTGAATATAGGTAGACAGTCTTTCATTCTAGCAAAGCTCATTAGTATGCAGTGCTTCTCTGGTAATATTATTCCTGATTAGCTATAATATACTCATATACTTTAGAGTTTCAGGCAGTCTCATTCATCTACAAGTTCTGACCAAATCAAGAATTGATCTGCTGAGCAGGTAAATCTTTTACTGATGTGGGGAGAAAAAATGTAATGTCCTTCAGGAAATGCCATATAGTTATGCTGAATATTTCCCACAAATATTTTATATAGACTAAAACAATATGTGAAAAAAATATTACAAATACAAAGTAGTTAGTTTTATGAAACATGTTTTTATTTACTAAACATATTTTTTTAAATAATTGATGGCTGTTATGTATTCTACTGCAGAGTGCTGTAAAACCAAATCTTATATTAAGTATATTAAGCACACAGGTATAGATGCAACATGCTACAACAAAAGTGTTTTAGCTCTTATATGCTTTGATATTACCCTATATATGTAATACTGTCCTAAAGATTGAGCGCTTATAAGTCCTCTAACCCCACCCCCTCCCAGTCTGTCTGTTGAACAACAGAATATGCTGGTGCTAAACATATTTGCTAATAGATTAAGAGTTATTTGGTCTAGACAAACCAACATTTGCCAGTAGAGTTGTATGGGTCAGGATGTAAAATGCTTCATCTTATGCATGGAAATTGTCAACATGGTGTGGTCAGGAATCACAGAGAGCAGCTAATTATTATACCAAACGAAGGAGTTAGAAGGATGGTCCTAAAATCAAGCACATGACTCAAAAATATTCCAAGTCTTTGCCCTACATTATTGTCATATATATTAAGCTATATTAATATGATAGAAGTGTGGCTGTGTGTAACTCAGCAATTGGTGCAAGACAGGGCTGTAGCTATAATAGGTGCAAGGTGTGCAGTGCACATAGGCCCCAGAAAAAAAGGGAGCACTTTGGCACCCACACTGTACCCAAACAACTTGACTGATGGCTAGGAGAAAATTCTTTCTATTTACTATGACTGCTGGTTAAAGACAGGCAGAATGGTCAGGCAGCATCCTATTCCTGTCTCTCTGCTGCCCATCCAGAAGTATTTAGGCAGTCACCATGCAGATTAGTGGATAACTGGGACCATTCACCAAGCAGAGTGATAGGCCGTCACAGTGACAGGCATTCACCTGTGGTCAGATATAGGGGCAGATTCAAATATCTGCAATGACATAATAGGTGTGAAGAGACCAAACATTGCATATATTCTCTTGTATATGGGATGGGAGATAAAGTACGTGATGCAGCTTGGGTATTTGGCGGTTCCGATGGCACATCATGTAGAATAGAATCATCCTCCTAGATTACAAAATTCTACCCACAGGTCCACTAATTTCTTAACCTGCCCCTGGTACAAAAGAATATTATTAGAGATAGCCTGAGAAATCAGGTTGATCATTCTAGCTATTTGTGTCCCTCTTTGGTATTTTGGAATGTGTAGAGTTGTTGACTAAGAGGAGTAATAAAAAAGGTAACTCATAAATAAGAAAGGAGGAACATTGCAGAGGACAATGACTTATTGATAAACCTATGATTGGCTATGCTCATAAAAAGAACAATAGAGTAGAACAACAGTAGAACAATATACCATCTTGGACCCAGATTAGGCATTGCAAAGAATCAGATGAGTGGTGATCTAATATCGCCTGATTGTAAATGTAATATTTCATTCATATGGAAGCAACTGAATTGTAGTTCAAAAAGATGATCATAAGGTATTTGTTTAATTTCTATACTTTCCCCCATCACCTCAGATGGTAGGTTGAAATGTAAATTTACATGGCTATGCGCATATTTATGTTCCTTTGCCTTGTGTAAAACTTTGATAAATGAGTACTGTATATGTAACTTTAGAATACACATCACATTGTCATTTATACTGGAAAAAGATACACGTTCATGCATTTACCTCCTCATCACCACTATTGTGCTCTTTGAAAAGAAGGACAAAAAGAAATAGATTAAATTTGACTCCAAAATTGCAATTTGAATTTTATCCTAAATCATATCTCTGACATACAAAAATCATTAAGTAACCTAGAATATTATGAATTGTTAAAAGGGCAAAGTTCTCACCAATCAGCAAAGAATGTATGGACCACCATATTTGTTCTTGTATCCCATCTGGTACCATTGATTTGTCCACTTTTAGCTTTGAAAGTACTTTTATACCAGCTCCTCAGTGAAAGTACTTTTATACCAGCTCCTCAGTGAAAGTACTTTTATACCAGCTCCTCAGTGAAAGTAATTTTATACCCGCTCCTCAGTGAAAGTACTTTTAATACCAGTTCCTCAGTGAAAGTTGTAGTCATTGCAATTCGGGTAACTGTGCTATCCCCCCCCAAAAAAAGGCTGGAACCACTGTCCTAGATTGTAAGCTTGTCTTCCTGTTACCGCCCAGTCGTCATAATGATTGTTAAAACTGTATAGAGCTAATCTAATAGCACTATATAAAACCCTATTAATAAATAATGGTCCCTAGTAATCTTACATATACTTTTTAAACTAGTAGCTCATTACAGATATATTTTCTATTTATACTATACAAGGTTTCATTGCTGTAAAATACATAGAAATAGTGATTTATAGAGTAAATGGCATACAGATGTTTCTTGCTAAGCTGCAGGATAGGAAGAGTGGAGATGTTGCCTATAGTAACCAATCAGGGGAAAGATTTACTAAGCTGCAGGATAGGAATAGTGGAGATGTTGCCTATAGTAACCAATCAGATTCTAGCTGACATTTTCTAGTATGTAATAGGAAAGTGAGCGCTAGAATCTGATCTCCACTTTCACTTTTCCTTTCCCGCAGCTTAGTAAATCTGGCTCCAGATTTTTTTATCCAGTGTTTAGTTGAACTTATGGATGAAAATTTGTCTTTGGTCATTTTATATTTTTCTGTGAAACATCGATACAGTGCTTTTTAAATAGTTGATGCACAACCATCTTAAATTATGTAAATAAATGGGGTAATATAAAAAAATGTGTTTTCATAACTTTCCTGGGGAATCTGGTCAGTCAATTCTTTAGCAACATTTGGTGCGACACTTCCATTCATGTTGGAAAAGCAGACTATCCACAATGTGTTTACTTGGAGCAACAATAGTGTAGATGTGAATCAACTCATTGACTCATTGTCACAAAAAATTTGGATTACTTCCTTGGAAAATTTCAAACTAGCTCTAGAAATGAAGGTGCATAAGGAGTTTAGAAATTGTCTTAAAGAATGATGTTATAATCAATTTATTTATAGAAACCACAGATAAGACTATAATATAGCAAATAGATAAAAAAAAATATCGCACACATAATTAAGCATATACCAGAGATTTCGACCAAAACCCAAAAGTTATGGTCACTAAAAAGACAATTTAAGAGTTTACGTGTTACGTTGGTAGAGATGACTGTGGGCCATATCCAGACCCACGCACGCTTTCCGCTTACACTGCCATAAGCCTGCCTTAAGTAAAAGGTGCGGATCAGCGGTCCGGAGCCCCCTCCCACACTGTACAATTACTGTGCTCCCCCCGTCTACTTAAGTGGGCGGAGCGGAAGCACAGCCCATTTCAACTTTGTTCCATACAAAGTTGCGTGTGTAAGTGGCCTGACGTTCTCAGGTCTAGATCCTGTCCTGGATGTTTTAACATTCATTCTAAATAAAAGAGGAGGGAAGTATGTGTTACAGGAAGAGGACAATGGTAGACTTCATGATTGACACATATTCAGTTACTGATTTAATTCAGTTTTTTTTGGGTTTATATACCACCTTTTGTTAACAGTACTATGACAGTTTTGTCATTTAGTTTATATTTCTATGTTTGGACGTGCATATTGGTGAAGAAATGTGATTGGCCTCTTCAATCACCAAGAATCTTTCACTTGGACAAAGCTTTTCCGATCTGTGCAGAAATATTACAGACATGTTTAGCCCTTAGAAATCAGTGGCAAACAGCTCCATTAAATAAAATGAAAAGCACCAACAAGCCAGTCAATGAATATAAATGCCATCAAGCAAGCATAGTGAAACGCTGATTTATAATGTTGGTAACCATCACAGACCAACAGCATCACAATAAAATAAAAAAGCAGAGAAAATGATATTTAAGAATATCAAAATACGAGAATAAACAGTAACCTATAAAAAACAAATCACTACCTCAATCTGGTTTAGCTGGTTAGAATTTAAGGTGTCCCCTGAATTTACCACCTTACTCACTGCCTGAGATAATCCTACCCTCCATGCTAGCTGCTTCCCTTGTGGCAATCTGTTAGGATGTATTATAAGACAGTAATTTATCTGATATTGATGCGTACTTCGATCCTAAATTGACTGTAAAGTGCTTTGGCGAATCTGGCCCACAGTCCCCCTCCCCATCTCCCTATTCTCTCTCGCCACCCCCTCCCTTTTTTTTTTTCTTTTACTACTTACCTATAAATATCTTGATAGCCATATTCATCAGCACCTAGCGCCTATGGTACTTCCATAACTGACTCCTGACAAATCACTATATCTATTTGTAGTCACAAACTGAGATGCCAGAGAGCAGGAAGTAAAGATGCTGGGCTGACACTTAAGGAAAACATCTCAAGAAAACATCCAAAGAGGTTTACCAAACTTTATGAAAGGAGGTGACAATTTTAAAATGAAATGATGATCTCTTTTGATACAGTATATACCAAATATTATTCATAATTGCAAGTGTTGGCAATCATCATATTTGGAAAATAAGCTGTCACATTAAACACTTTAAAGAAAACATCAGATATTTTGAATTTGTATCTACCATTTCTCCCTTTTAAACACCCATAATGCACACAAACATTAAAAACAAACACAAATGTTTTTTTAATGCATATAGAAACTTTAATGTGAAGCGTGATTATCAGAAAAAACTTTAAGTAAAAAAAAACCTTATAAAATCAGATTAGAACAGGGTACAATACGAATATAATCACAATTTTCATTAATATACAATTTTAGATAAGAAAATTATGTGGTTTCTTGCTGTTTAGCCAATTTAAGGGCACCACAATATGTGCATCAGTAAAAACAATATATCCAGCCCATTTCCTTTATTGATTCCCAAATCCCACATCTGCCACAAATTGTGCAACAGAGTCAATGAAAGGCAATAGTGTTATTTTTTTTACAGAAAGAGAGACAGACGTTCCTCTATCTTTGGTGTTAGAGAGTTTTCTTTGGGTTAATCACTCTACAATGAGGTATGTGCACATCTATTCCTTGAAACATTTAGCATAGACAACAATCAGCAAAAGCAGCATTTGTCCGTCTTGGTGTTACAGAGTTTACATTCACACAATGAAACCCACCTTGCAAGACACTAATCGCTAAACAAAAAATGACAACTGACATAAGTCAAAGAATCAGTTCTTATGCCACTTAGAAATACTACAAAATGACTTATAAACAGGTACAGCTAAACTGACTGATGTCACATACTATAGTTTCTAATATATTTGTAGGCGCAAGTTAGTTGAGAGAATCGAGAACAAAAAATACTAAAGTATATTTTGAAATTATGCCATTTATTGTATCTTGTGATTTAATGAATTCATGGATTACATGTAGATTACAGCAGGTATTAGCATATGTGATCTATAAAACTGCCTATAGGACTTCTCACAGAAATTATGTTAATAGCTTTGTGGTACCCTGTTACACGATATGTATTTATCAATATAGTTCACAGAAAATGACTATGGACCGTTTCCTGTGGTTCACCTAATTTCTAATATAATGAGAGTCAAACCAATGAGTACTTCACAGGTAGTTTTTTGCTTAGGGACAGCAGACTCCTGGCTGTATTATAAATAATATGTACTGCGGTCACAATCATCCCTGATTCCTGAAAGTACTAAATCTCAGCCAAGTTAATTCAAGTTATTGGCACATGGCTCATACAAAGCATATCAGAATACTTGTTGTCAGTTTTGTGAGAAAATACAGTACCTTATTCAGAAGTTATGTCAATAAATCATAATTTTACCAGTTAATTGAACAAAGCAAAACACTTTCTGTATATGAATTTCTATATCTTTCTGAGAAGTTTATATCATCAAACAAAAAACAGAACTGAAAATAAAGCCATTTTGCTATTTGGTCAACCTGTTTGTATTTGGGTACTATGCATTATGGGAAAACAAGCAATAGCTAACAATAAAAAACACACATTGTTATTCATTACCTACCTGGAAAAGAATAAAATCACTGGACCATAGAGCACTTTGTGGGCAAGAGATAGAACTTGATTTTATGAACATTTGTCTGGCCTACAAAATAGCTGCCCAACTATGTGTAGGTGACAAATATATGGGTTCATTTGTTACTTGTACCTCCATAACGATTGTAAACATGCCTAACCATATTTAACTATAATTGTATTTCTATAGTAAAAAAGTAGTAATTGTTTTAACTTTTGCTTATTTGCTGATGAGTTGAAAACACAGAAAAATATTTTTAGTCAAACTGGATTTTGCAATGGATGTGTTGTAAAATGGACCAAGATTTAAAATCATATGAATATGACATAAAAAAAACAAAACTCTGTTATAGTAAGTACAGCAAATTATTATTTTTTTTACTTAAGGTTTATTGTTTTCCGACTTAGAAACAGAAAAAACCCTATCACTTTGCACATATATATGGCACTTTTTAGAACACTGGAGCTTAGAGTATACAGTGTTGGTAATGGGGGTGTTTAAACATCAATATGACCATTACCAAGGAATAAGCAAAGCCCATGAAAACAAGATGTGAGGCTGTACCTTAGATTCTACAAAACATAACCCAAAATGATAACTACTAATACTATCATCCAAATACAGCTCGCCATAGACACAGCCTTAAAAGTTTTGTAATGCCTTCTGCGCTATGCATGAACAAAACAAATTTCCACAATTTCCCCCCTCTCACTGGCCAGGACTAAGCATAACATATTAACTCGCCCTATATGATGTGCCCTGGCTTCAAAGCTGAAGACAAATATCCCTACAACTACAGGACAGCTCTTCTCTGCTGTGAGTGGACAAGATCATCAAGAAGAAGGTATCGAGGAGCAAGCACATCAAATTAGCAATATATGATTTGCATAGAGCACATTGATGTCAAAGCTCTCTTGGGCATAACTGTAACACCACATACTTGGTACACAAGACATCATGCAAAAAATATCTCATCTAATCACAAACCAAATAGGTCCTTTTTAATTAACTGCTTTCTTACACTTTTCTATTTGGAAATGATCCTATTATCATGTATACTGACAAAAATATTGGCAAAACGTTTTTTCTTATATATAACAACCAAATAAAAAAACTGTATAATATAGAAAGCTCACTTTTTAAGCAAGTCCTAATACAAAAAAATATATATTATACTTTCTTTATAAGGAAACAAACATGCATCTTCTCCTGTCCATAGCTCATTGTTACTAGAGCTTATATGGCACGTACAATAAACTATAAATCTCTCAAGGAACACATTTGGATAAGGCAAAGTGGCTTCAGACATTGTTTATTTATGGTCTGCTTTTAAGAGCATTTTAAAATTTATAGCATTAATCCTTTCTATAAAGAAAGCATAGGAATGACTGAATATGCTCAAGTAACCTACAACAAAATGGCTCTAACAACGTTATTCTTTGTAATGAAAGGAGAGTCAAACGGGCAGTAGACTGGATTGGGTAATCCCTTTACATCCATAAAACAAAACAACCTAAGTTAAATACTAGCGATCAGTTGCAGGATTGGGCTCATTAATGCACTGCATTTTGACCCTAATCTAAATTCAAAAGATCCAAAGCTTCCCAGAGCCATTCAATACCTGACTGGGACCTAGAGTAGTATTCTGACCCGAAAATTATTTTGTTATAAGGCACCATGCTAGCTTGCATATATGTAGACTGCAAAGTCAGAACACAGACAGATTCATAAAGGCAAGTTCAAGATTCAGTGACTTTCTATGCTATTAGGAGTGAAAAGAGGATTGTCTGTGTCTTTGCTTGCATATTCATAGCTACGTACCCCTGATAAAGCACGTAAAAAAAAAAAAAAAAAAAAAAAAAAAAAAAAAAAAAAAAGGGAACAAATACAGTAACATTTGTTCAATGTGGAAACGCTACCAGGTGTGAATCAATCACAAGACTTTTAGAAGTCTATTCAAGGTTCCTATAAAAAATACTTTCTTTTCCATCTGCTCATCTTATGTAATGTGTTGCAGAGGATCTTTATTATCTTTCCTGTAAAAAAATAATATATATCTATATATATGACAAAAATTACAGCAACCAGCAGAACTTATGAGGAGCAATTCTTTTACAAGAATATGCTTTGTTTAGGCAAAATTTGATGGAATATTCTGGGGGACAAAGGACTGACAACCTTATACCAGTCAAGTTGTGTGAAAGTTTCCAAGTCACCCATGTAAGGTAACATTGAGGGGTTGGTTTTTTTTAAGCTTCAAATCGAGGTCTCTTTTTCCCAAAAAAAACCCCAAAAACCTATCACCAGTTTATTTAGCTTTTAAGGAATATTTTAAAAGCTGCTTATTTGATTGTCATGATAAGAAGTTTACATTCGAATCAATCAGAACAAGTTATATTTGCAACTATTGGAATACACTTTCCTCTGGATATGGAGAACTTTAAAGAAAAATAATGTTAGTGCTATGAAGGAAGGGAGTGCAACAACTAGAAATATGAGCCCTCCTTTCAATGTGCTGCGGATGGAGAGTTCTTACATAGGGATTGTTTTTAAATCCATCTGACCAGAAGTCAGGTGTTGATTAGGTTGCAAAGAGCAATTGAAAAGCATTAAGTAAGTTCCCAACATTCAATAGAAGGTGCTATTCGTTCACAGGTCGGTGCTGGACTTGGCAGTTAAAGCCTGGATACGTGCAGTGTTACAGGACTTGCACAGAATGTGTCCGTCCAGTGGGTAGCAGCCTTGATTCTCCCCTTCTGAGAGAAGGCTTCCACAGTCCTGTAAATGGTAAAGAAAGAGGTCACTAGTAACCGGTATATGTGCATTATAGAAAAAGAATGATTTTATTCTGAGACAACATACCTCACAGCGGTAACACACCACATGGAAATCACGGTCCAGAGCTACAATACGAACAGTCTCCTCCTGTCCAGGAGCAGGCATTATTGGTTCCTTGCACACTGAGCACCTTGGGGCAAATTTCCTAAAATAAAGATCCGTATATAAATACAATATGCCTGAGACACTGACAATAATAAAAACAATCCAAAAAGAACCTTTTAATTAACAATGCAATCCATTTACTGCTCACTTTTATGCTTTTATATTGCAATTTTATAGAGTTATATTTATGGAATTTAGTAGGTGCAATTGATTTGTAAAGAGTAAGAAAAGTGGTCATATGTAAACAGTTAGAGCAAGTCTCTATATGTTGAAAAATAATGTTTGAGTAAAAGAAAGAACAAGTTACTGATAAAAGGGATAGTCGACCAATTTGAGGCTTTACAATCTTTGTTTCTGCTAGAACCTTTAACTAAGTGAAAAAGCTCCAAAACTACAGTATTCACAAAAATGTCTATATTATTACATATGTACAATGTTTATTGTACCAGTAAGGTAAAGGAAAACTAGTTAAAACTAATTGTAGACTAAAACTTTTAAAAATTGTCTTTATGCAAAGCCACCAAAAAGTGTAGCTTTACAAATACTGTTTGTATTAATGGTATGTGCCTCATTTGGCATTAAACTGATCCATCTTTATACAATGTGTCTGAATTGATGAACCACATGAAAATATATGTATGTTCAAGTTGGCAACAACATACAAATTCTCACACACACACCACATCCCTTGAGATTTCAGTGCTCTAAGACATTTAAATAAAGAAAAAGATCAAGACGAAATACAGTCAGAAATACTTAAGCGCTACCCAGGATTTAAACACACACCACCCAGGGATTAAGGGGATTAGGCAGAGAAAGTTTTCATTTCCCTGGGCACAAATAAAGATGTCGTTCACTTATCCAAGAATTCAAACTTGTGAACAAAAGGAAGAAAAAAAACTAGTTCATAAAAAAAAACCCATGTCTATTACAGAAGGGAGTAAATAAGTAAAATAGAGCTGTTTTACAAATTAAAGTTTACAAGTCTTTTACCCCCAGCACTGGTCCACCCAGAAATATTTTAAGGTTTTACTGAGGGAGTTCAGGTCTCGAGTGAAAGGTTGTTTGTTTGTTTTTGTTTTTTAATGAAAATGGAGATGCAAAGTAAATCTGTGTAGAGCTCTGTTTGAACGTTAAGTTCATGGAACAATCACTGGACAGTCCTGTAAAGTTAATGTATGCAGGAGTGAAAACATAAGCTTAGACAAATAATGTTTACCATTGTTTTATGCTATGCAGTCTACAGTATAAAATGGTCTATGGGTGCTATGCAAAACATCCTTTAGTGTTATTCTTGGGGGCCTTGTGTCAAGGTATGCTTACCACTGGCAAAACATTTTTTTTTAATGTATTTATAAACAAATATGTGAGTATTTTTGTTTGCAAAGGTTACATTTTGACCAGCTACAGAATTTCTTGTTGTCTGATGTGCAGGGAACATGTTCTACTTAACCTTATAGGCTTTAGGTAGTGTAGTCATATTGTGCTATCTTGTGCATAAGAATTCCTTATTCTTGCATTACAGAACGAGAGAGATATCTAATGTCTGTATTGTGGAAAAGGGCTCGAGAAGAGTTTGCAGGAGCAGTCTTAAGTCATTTCTGTCAGTGTACTCTAATTACATTTTCTCCTCAATTCAAAGACAAACCAACTAGATATAATCATACAGATGTCACTATTGATTTCCTTTAGTAATTGAGGGGTGTAATGCACAATAGCAGTCATGGGAATTATGTCGTAGACATCTACTTCTCAGTATACCTTTAAAAATAGTATACAACAATGCAAAGAATTTCTTAATATTCGTGTGCAATAATATTCTCAAACGAATATAAAAATCACAGTTGAAGTGGAATTTGTCCATTAAAAGAAAAATTGCTTGATATGTTAAAGAAACAAAAAGGTTTCTCTGAATTTCAGTAGCATTTTATTACTCTGTTCATTTGTATCTGTGCTTCTGACAAAATAAAGATCCAATTTATGTTAAAAACCTTTTCCTCTTATAAAAGGCCATGCTACTCTGTATGTGCAAGAGAGCAAGACATAAGCCAAATAGCAAGGTTTCAAGTCTATACACCCATATGTATTTTTAAGGCCTTTATCACTTTTATGGATACATTTTTTTCTTGATTACAGAGTTTCTTTGGTTTTTTTTTGATTAAACAACACAGATAAACATGTCATACTTGTGGAAATCCTCAATGCAGTGTATATGGCCAGATGCATCCACGGTGAACGGAATTCCATCTAGACTACGGAAGCAAACTACACAGATGAAGCACTGAGGGTGATAAGCTTTCCCAGTAGCTCTCAGGATCCTTTCCATGATTGGCTTGGCACACACACTACACTGCTCCAAAGTGTGCTGCAAAACAGAAACACAGCAAATGTTAAGAACATTGTTTGATATGCATAAGAATAACAGTATCTTCAAAACACCACTCTTATTGTTCTTTAAACGTAGCCAGCTATTAAGACTACCGATGTAGAATTTCCTATTCCAGAAAACATATATTAAAAAAAGGCAATATGACAAACCATTTTATTTTTCTATAGTTGCATTAAACTGTATAAAAGCTGTACACAGATAGTTTTGCTTACAGTTAACTTTCAGGCTAAATCTGAGCCCACTAGAAATTTGGATTTAAAGTTTAACCTTGGTTAGACTAGATAGATTCTCTTAAAATGCATACACATCGTCTAACTTGCGGCACTCATGGAAAAGGAAACAGAGCCTTCGTGACCAGTGTCACAGAAAAGAATGGGATAAGAAGAGAAGACACATTTAATGTGATGTAAATGTAAGGTATATAAGATATAAGCCCTATACATTTAAACAATTGTATCAGACACTTTTATAAGATTAATTGGACCATGTGTATGTTGCATTATCCTTTCCTTCATTTTTATTTAAAGAGCCAGGGCAACCCCTTAAAGCTATATTCCGAACAGTAGCCTGGAGGGGTCACTTGTTTCGGCTGGGACTCTTCATCTGAAAATTTGTGTGATGCTCTAGTGTGTTATGTTTACTCAGACCAGTAAAAGATCAGTAGGGGTACCTCCTCCAGGAACAAGCATGGATTACAATCATTGATCTATCTTGCCAGTATATTGCATGTGACATAAATACATGCCTTCATTTAACACCTTTGTGTTGCGCAAACGTCAGTGAATCCTTAAATAAATAAAAAGGTGTGTAAAAATAGAAAGAGTCATGAAAATGACATTTTATGCAAAGGTCATTTTCACCGATCTGATACTAGTAGCTATGTCACTTACAGCTCCTTGTAATCATTTATGAAATGTATGGATAGCCTATTCCCTCTACCATGTGAGGACACCAAGCAGAATGTAAGCTGCCTCCCAGCTGTGAGGATCACACATGCAGTCAGACATCAGACTGACAGATAACCCCAGTGGCTCTGAGGACACCTCTGACTTGTGATAAAATACACAATACCCTTGGTTTAAAGTACAGGGCTTGCTAGACTAAACAAAAAAAAGATGTCCAGTGCTATATTTAGACTCTAAAAAAAAAATAAAAAATCCATCACAAACCATTTTAAATCTAAAAACTAATATCCAATGTTACTTAGCTGAAAGATGCTACAAGTACTTCAGCACGATCATGCATGTTTCTGAGACAGCCTATAAATATCTGAATATAGATTACATCTGTCTAGAACATGTTTCTTGTTAACTTTGGAATAGTTATGTGTAATGTACCCTGCAATACAGTATAACCATGTTACCCATACTAGCAGAGAAAAAGGTTCTCTGTAATTCATCACTGTTAACCTGTCTAATGCAAAGAGTATCAGATTTGTTTTCATGTAAACAGATAAATCCATAAAGAAATAATATCTACTTATTTCACGGAATCTTCTAAGTAAAACATATCTACATGAGGTCTGAATCAGTCTGGCTGCAATTTCACCAAGAGGTGGTGATTTGTGTGTTCACTGGACAAACGAAATAAGCTAATTTCTGGTTGTCCTGTTCTGTTCCAGATTCATTGCACTTGCTTCCTGATCAGTGTGTACAGGCACTAATACTATTGCAAGAAGGGTAACTTAAGTCTTGTGTTACATGCACACATGCAATGACTATAGCTGCACTGCTAGTTTGTTAAGAACTACCAAGTGTCTTGACTAAGCGTTGAGTGATGTTTGTGTCAATATCGCCAACACACTAAATGTCAGAGTCAAGGGCTACTTGCTATTTCTAACATTTTTTTTTTCTATATTTTCTAATATTTTAGCATCACTATTTCATATTTTAATGTTCAGGATTACTGTTGAACTAAACTATTGCAGGAAGGATTTTATTGTGTGTGCGAGAACTACCACATTTTTCCTGTGACATTTGGGTTAGCTTTCTGGCCAAAATATACATTCCAGCTGTTGTGACAGGAGAATCTAAAAATAGAGGCAGAATATAAATACTTTATCCTGGAACTCATCCATAATCAAATTACAAGACATCTGTAAAAAAATGCGCAAGGTACCAAAGGAGTTTTCAAATTTATGGCTATTCAGAGAGGTTATATCAATTTATTCTGTTCAGGGTTGCAGTGTGTTTTATTTAAAGCTTTTTAGCTGCAGAGCACTAAGACATGCCAGACAGAAGTAGAATCCTGTTAAAGGTTCCCCCCGCTAGCTGAAGATGAAACGTTCCTGGAATTACAGAAATCTCCATATAGTTCTGAAAGGGAGGCAGAGAAAAGTTTATGATCACCTGTTTTCTTCATGGTTAATAGAGTGTAAAATTCCAAACTTTGTTCTACTTGCCTTTGGGTAGTGATTAATTTTCCTGCAAGTCACAGCCAAAATACATCTTTAACATAAAAAACAAACTGCATAAGAGAAGGTGCCAAATTCTGCACATGATTTTAAGTGCTCAAAATGTTTTCTGCTGGTACTTGCAAGTCCACATAACTCAACATGCATGATCCCAGATGCAGACATCTTGACAGATGCTAAAATGTATATACACGGCTATATTTATATGTAAGCTATTAAAAAGTGCACTTTGTTGAGTGTTCTATTTTTTTTTCTATATTTATCTGTACAGAGGATAAAGAAGTGACTAATATTTTATGCATGTAACATGAAACTAAAGTGGAATAAGTCAAAACATTACATTTACTTCCAAAAGGGTCCAACCTTCAATTGTAACTTAATAATAGGTTAATGATGTGCAAACATGAATTTAGTTTTATATTGAAGTTTATTTTACAGCATAATAGCTTGTAATCAGTTTTCCAGGAACCTTTTGAACACTACCCCAACCTACAAAAGTCAGCAGTCAGATGCCCTGGTTGTTCATTTACACACATTCCAAAACAGAGGACACAAGGACAGTATGATAACACATATGTGCTTGAGCCCTATACAAAAATGTCTATAGGAATGATAGCTCTAAACATGTGTTGACTGGATAATGTATCTGGAAAAACTACAGGAAAGACTTATAATTGCGCAAGTCTTGTGGTCCATTTTTATTCGATTGCAGTCCCCGGTTAGAATGTATGATTTCCAAAATAGGGACATCCGAAAGTTCCTTTTCGGATGTCCCTATTTTGAATACCCCTTCAGTACAGAACATTTTTTTCAGAATGGGTGAGTATGCCGATCGGGTTAGGGTTAGAGTAATGGAAGGGGAGGGTTAGAGTAATGGAAGGGGAGGGTTAGTTTACAGCCTTACCTTTCAGAGCACCGCGTTCGGTGCTCCGTGGTGCGATTGCTATGCCTTATCGAAATAGGGCCGTTCTTTCCGGGGACCCACACCCATTTTTATTATATCTGTATAGCTCTCTGTTTAATTCATAACATACTAGAACTGAATTTATGCTGATTTTAATATTTTGTATATACAATATAGGTTACTTAGTACTTCAATGCCTGTAAACACTTTGGTTTGCCAAGTATTAAGTGTGAATACAAACATTGTTATAATGTTATAATGGTCATGTGGCAAATTATTAAACATATTTGGTTTGAAGCAATTACAGTATGCCCACTCTTACAAGAGGAACTAGACTGTGATCATTTGGATCATCATATAGAGCCATACAATTGGGTAACCAAACATCTACCAAACTTATGTCCCTCTTCCTGGATGCTCACATTATTAATATGGACAGGTATAAACCCTTTTCTTATAAATCTGGATCCATGCCACACTCACTGAGCGACTGGGAATAATCTACAATAGACGCACTAATGGACTCATACAGTACCTACCATCTATCGCAGTGATGGCTAACCTGTGACACTCCAGGTGTTGTGAAACTACACATCCCATCATGCTTTGTCAGGTATCCTCTATGCTTTTGCAGTTAAGGCATGCAGGGACTCGTAGTTTCACAACACCTGGAGTGTCACAGGTTAGCCATCACTGATCTATCGGGACACCAGATGAGAATCAGAAATATACTGGATAACTGCTGGCAGTAATCTCCTTACAACAATTAGCACAATCATTATTATTGATACACCACAAGTTAGGCTAATGGAGTATAATGCACAAGAGTAAAGCACCAAATGACTGCTTACAATAATAGAGGAGCTTGGTGCCTCTGTTTAAGCCACACAAACGTCAGTTAGTTGCATCAGTTTCAGTAGTTTTAATAAAAATAATCTTTACTATTTTTTTACTAGTTAAGTGGATTATTTTATCTGCAGAAAAGAATGAAAGAATAGCATACTCTGCTCTCCAGAGCATTCACCCACAGTTACCACTGTGACACATCTGTACTCAATTAATAGAATTGCTCAACTTCTTCATAATTTAGGATTCACATCTTCATTTTGGCTACTGAACCAATTTTAAAGCTATGTCCCAGATATTCAGTATTAGCAAACGGAGATCAATTCTCTCGTGCTGGATGCTAAATGAAAAACTGAAAATATCCTCATTTGTTTGAACAGTTACCATCACTAACATTTCATATTTTTTATTACCTTATGTTTACATATTCTAAGAATTTTTTTTAGCATCAACTTTAATAGCAACATTACTCTTTTTCCTGGCTTGAATTTCTGTGCAATCACCTCTTCAAATATCAGCACAAACTCCCATACAAATATAAAATAACATCCAGAGCTGCTCTGTGCCTGCTGACAGCGGAGGAAGTTACTTCCATCTGCCAAGTGTGAATTTTCCTTGGGTTCTGGCAGATCCCAAGTAGTAGCACTGAACCAGTAAACAGCTGTGTAATGCAGCAAAAAGAAACTTGTGTTCTCGCACTCCTCAGTTTGAAAAGAAAGTATACTTTCTGTGAGTGTCTCAAAGATCATGTCACATAAACACATGCAGTCATTTTACATTACTCTCCTGCTTGCAGATAATAAAAAAAATATATATATATTATTTAAAATCTGAAACGCCTTGTAAGTATCGAAGGGTTTGGGTGAACGGTGTCCAAAAGCAAAGTGTATTGCATCAGATACATTTCAAATGAAATGTATTACTGGATCAAAATTTAGGCATGTGATGGCTACTCGAGTGCAGGTACATTTCTAGGTTACAGTTATTTGGCTAAAAGCAGAACAGAAGACTAATATGACCCTTTCAGTTTCCATCTCATTTCAGTTTCCACGTGTCGGTGCCCTTTTTTCCTTTATGTTCATACTAACTCAAATGAATGTCAACTGACCCCATACAAAGCTGGGAGGACTGGTAAGCTAGAGAGGCAAGAAGCCCCTGAAACAGCATGCAAGAGGCAACTTCTGATCAGAGGACAATTCTAAAACCATTGAGCATCTTTTTAACATTACCATGAAATAAAAAGAAGGCCTTATGATTACTTTTCTTAAATTATAGTCCAGGCAGTTTATTGATTGAATTAATAGCAGCCAGAGAGTCAATTTTCAGTACCAAAAACGTAACCCATGCATCAGTGTAACTAGTTTCCTTGGAAAGAATGAATCAATCTTTAAATAATTTGACCCTTTTGCATCCTGTTAGAAAGGAATGCATGTCGATCTGTTCCATTTAATCTATTAAACATCTCACTGTCCTTAATTTACTTCTGTCTAGGAGAGACAGAGCTTTTAATGTAATCACCCTTCAAGGGAAAAGAAAGAGGAAATAACATTTTTAATCTCGACAGGAGTGAAACACTGCCCTCCAGACAGGAGCAGCGAGTTTCCTTTGCAGGGAGACTTCATCTCAGTCCTTGTATAAACTCACTCTACCATAAAGTAGTCTGCTGAGAAGAGAGAAGGGAGAAAATCTGAATGGGGAAACTAGTTCTATTTTCCAGGAAGAAATTACACATAAAGATCATGAAAATTCAATTCAAGATGGAAGACTCTCTTGACAAGTTAATGAAGTTTTAAGTTAAATCAAACAGGTTTAGAAAAACATGTATAATAGCTTCCTAAATGTAAAATGGTACCACATACATCCACAAAATACCTACATAACCCTATTTAGCTATTACTTTGGTTTTTACCTTGTGATTCAGGAAACTTATCACTACTTTAGATTTTTATTTTTTTTATTTTTTACTGTTATTATGAGTTATATTAAAAATACTGCATAAAAATTAGGCTCACAGAATAGTGTTTATATGGTCTTCTACATCCCCTGCCGATAGAGGTGGCCTATGCTATGTACTGTTACATCTTAGGTACTTTCTTTAATCCATTTAGTGATTGCATACTGTGATGTTTCTTTGGCCGCATGAATCTAAACATTTATTGTCCTCTAACATTTAAAGTCCTCTAAAAAGGTAAACAAATTGCTACAAAGGTATGATGTAAACAGATGAGTTACAATAATTTATACTGGTGTTCCAATGTTGGACAAATTAAAATACCCCATTTCAATCTTTGAAATGCATATATTCATTGGAAAATGGAAAAGTCTCACCCGTATGCTTGTGACTTATTTGGTAATGTAGTTAGGCAGCAGACTGATCAAAGTTAGAAGGAAAAGGTTAATACACATTCCCAGATGGTTATTTGAATAGTAAGGGTGTTGCCTTGGTGTACATGTGCCTGGGGCTTTTCATGTACTTTAAACAAATAAAACAATTTTTGTATGTTTTGAGTTATTAAAAGTGTTAGGTGTTTACTTTGTGCTTAGAACTTTTGAAGTTAAAAAAAGAAATAGACACACATATACTAGATGTAAAATATAGTATCTCTAAATGATCATTATATTTGCACATAGTCCTGCATTTATAACACAAGACAAGAGTCTTGATCCTTAACTATCCATAATGTGATGGATACAGGACAGACAGTGTCTCCTTAAGCCTGTATTATAATTGAAGATGCTAATATACAGATTTGTAAGAGGCAAGCACATTGTATGTAAATCAAAATTAAGACGATATGTATGCCAGTGCAAATTTGCTAATTTATATCGCATAACCTTTCCTAGAGGCAAATATTTCAAGAAAGATAACCAGTGAATCTTCAGCATCAAGTCAGATTAACATAAACCAAATTAATTTGAATGAATAATCTTATTAAAAAATGATACATATCAGGACTAATTATAAGAAAAAAAAATCATTACTTCTTTTAAGGCAAAACTGAAACCTATTTAGTCTGACATATATAATGGACCAAATAGCAAATGTGTGAGTCCATTATACTGTCTGGTTAGTGCTGACAGATATACTAAAAAACAATAATGCACTGCACTTTATAAAAAAAACAAACTCTACAAGTCAATTGTAAAGTGCCAAAGTAACTTAACTGTGTGTGTTTCTGTTTATTTATTTATACTGTGCTGACCCTAAACAACCTATTTGGTTTGGGATTTCTTCAATTACTTGGACTTGAGTGATGTTTCAACACAGCCAATTGTACTTACCTGTAATTATTTTATATACACTGTCGTATTAAGACATGTTAGATATATGAAAGTGTTCATGTTGTTGCAAAATATTTGGTTTAATATACTCATGCATCAGAATTTACTGAACATTGTTATGGCTTGTTTATCCTTCTTTCATTTTTGTCTTGGAAGATAGTTTAGAAATACACCTACCCCAAGTAAGGCCTTTGCCTTACTTGTTGTTTCAAATGAATTCCAGGGCTGGAAGTGAAGGGGTATACGGAGGTATGCCATACCGTCACTTCTCCTGCTGGTTAAATTTAAAAGCTAGAAATCTCCATTCATTTTCTATTGTTTCTATATTTTCAAACCACCACTTCTAAATTTCCACTTCGACCACTGATTAATTCCATATGATACTCCAGCCTAAAGTATTTTAGCTCAAATGACAAAAAAATTCAGTTTCACCCACAGCAAGAGCTAAGAAACATGGAAGGAGCTCAGTGATACAAGTGACAATGACCTGGTGCTACTTACCTTAATCCAGGATTAAAATATCAAGAAGTGGAAGGTTATCTGTTGTACCTTGGCGTTGACTAATAATTTGGTAAAAGGAAAACAGTCTGTAACTCCTTATTATGGCTTTCCCATGATCATTTTTCATTGCAGTTAGCAGGTATGTATATTATTACTTACAAAGAAAACATAAAAGAATGGGTAGAAAGGAGGCCTCAAATAACCCAAAGTTATGTATGAGCTGCAAAAAGCAACATACCTACAGTGCTCTCAGTAAAGTGGGAAAAGAGGAACTGTATAAAACTGTCCACAATTCCCAAGGACCTAACTGAAATTAGAAATGAAAGAACAAAAGAAATGTAAGAAAAACAAAACAGGATAAGTACATTTTCTATTCATTCCAACTGCATCTTGTTTAAAGCATTGCCAATTTGTGGTGTGCTGGGTTATTTATGAAGTGTTTGAGATGCTTCATTTAGGTAATAACAATCCAGAGAAAATTGGATGTTAGCAGCCAGAAGCAAAAGCTGATTATGACGTTTCCACATCAGAGTGTGTGTGTTTTCTCATTTGTAAAGAATAAAACAG
>WWET01000021.1:773164-786204 GCA_011038615.1 Limnodynastes dumerilii
GGGGGGAATATGACATCTACGGATGTTTGTGGTACAGGATGTTCTACAAGCAATTATCAAGAGAATGACAGAAAATTGACCCATTTACTCTGAAAAGTTCTTCACCATTTCATGCCCATTACAGAACAGAGCGTTCCTGTGATGGCGACAGGGGATAGATTTACAGCTCACATCCCTCCTTTCACTTCAAATGTGTTACAGGTTGAAAAGGAGGAAAACAGCTGCCCTCTGCCATGCAACTGATGGTTGTTGTGTATGGTTATAAACAATAAGCTGTTGTAGGGTGTAGCATGTGATCTATTTTCTGATCAGACAGCATAATGCATCTGAGGAATAATCACCATACTCATCTGTGGCGGCCTCTTATTACTGTAGCGAGAGATGAATGCTATCTGGAAATGTATTGAAACATAATTATAAAGAAACATTTAGATAAAATTGTCCCTTCTTCATATAAAAAAAAACAAGATGTTGCATCACCGTACTGCAGAGCATACTGCGTGACTCGAACTGCGGCCATGCGAGCCTCAACTGGTATAATTCACCTTCACAATAAGTTCTATTTTCAATATTATAAACAGGACACCACAGCCAACAGTGTGATAATATATCTATCCATACAGCACAGGGGTGCAAGATGATAGGGAAGTAGATATGTCCACTATTGACCTACACTTCAGAGAGGTCTCAATGTATAATTGGGTAAGGACAATGGGCTGGATCCAGACTTAAGTGCTTGAAATGAGTTACTCCTGGGCTAAACCGTGGTGATTGCAGGGGAGTCATATTTCATCTGTTGCAAACAGTATTAGAGTGGAGAGGTGATGTTTCCTATCCCAAGTCTAAATAACAGTGTGATAGTAAAGCTGGTCAGTATGTGTGTGCAGTAAGCAATTCAAAGATATATCCCTGCATGCAAAGAATACAATTAACTTGGCTCCCCCTGCAATCAAAATGGTTTAGCCCAGGAGTAACTAATTTCAAGCACTTACTTAAGTCTGGATCCAGCCCAATGTTAGGAAGGTAATGAAAGTCCAAGACAGCTTTCTAATCATACCCAGTTATTAGAGTTTTAAGTATTAAATTTGATTTACATACATTTATTGAGTTGTGAGCAAATGTGGATTTCTGTGCACATTAATGTCAACCAAACTACTGACTTTCAGACCTGAACTAATAATTTGCAGGGGGAAATATGAACAAGTATACCTGTTGTAACAATGGCTTGCGTTAAGCGTATTTACATACATTTCTTGTGTTAGTTTAATGAAATGTGCCCCAAAAAGTTTTTTTACATTCATTTAAGTGTTAAAAGCACAATTCTATGGTCATTGCTAAAAAGAACACCAGAGGGCAATAAGTGCAAGAATATCGCCATTATTAGCAAAATAGAATTTGAGTTCTTGTTTAGAAGATTGTGTCTTAAAAACGTCCTTTGTAATTAATACAAAATTCGAAGTGAATAATAGCAAAATAAACCTTAAAAATGTTTACTAGGTAATGGTAGTTTAGGCTGACGGAGCACCAGATGGGAATCAACTGGACAGTATTTATGCACATTTTGTAAAAAAAATGATAAGGCTCGAGGCATCAATAGTTTATAGCGACTTGTTAAGCCCCTCGATTGTAGCAAAAGCTACAGTTTAATTTTAATGCTGTCAATGAAAGTAAAGCATCGATCTGTGCATCTATGAAAAACAGGCTACAAAGGTGTGACCATAAAAAGGTACTTCTAGTTATTTTAATAGATACGCCAAAGAAATAATGGGACCTTTTAAGCTTAGCTATATTTTGTCTACACACATTGGCAATTAGAAGATCAAGATTCCTTTGATTTCTAAGCCAGTGGGTGACCAAAAGTGTTACAGCTTCTACGGATAATTATATCCAGTAAACACCATTAAAAACCCAGTCAAGTAACCTATACAATTTATATTTAACCATAATTAAAGCTTCCCCTAAAACGGCTAATATGATTCCCCTTTATCATTATGGGGCATATAGTGACATCTGAGATCCAGCTAAGTTTGAATTTATGGAGGCATCAAACAAAATGCTCTCTCCATGACTCCTGTACAAATTTCACTCTCTGTTATGGCTCTCTCTCCCAGATAGGTGAAGCCATCTATTAAGATATAGCTAGCAAACAGTAGATACATACAACACATAAACAAGAATAAAATGTGTGTTAATAAGTAGTTGTATTATAGAAGCTTATTTACTAAACATAAAAGGAATGACCTCTTTCACAAGACGACTCATGTTTTAGTCCTTCTGCTTTTTCAGTATGATAATGGCAAAAGCCTAATGATAATCTCTTATCTCCTAAATGACAGCCAGTATTGGGGTCATGGGAATAAAAAAACTGCTCTGTATTGTTTAGGGATCACCAAAAAGAACATACAAACTATGCACACAATCTTATTGGTGCACTTTTACTTGCCTATAAAAGATAGCATGGCTTATTTCCTTTCACAATTTATCAACTTGCTAGATGGAAAGAAAGGAGATTTTAGTTGGATGCTTAACACAACACATCAAAAGTGTGGTTTGGCTAATCTGGACCAATTTTACTTTTACTATAAAATATTAACATTTTTTAAATCATTATGGTTAAATTTGTTATTTGTCCACACCTAATCAGCAGGTCTCAAGCTGGAGTCTGCTTTGCAACTGTCTGATGTGGTATTTGCTTCACTGTAAGAGATGAAAGGTAAACTTTAGTAAACATCTTTTCTAACAAGATTTTAAAAATGTGATAATACTATTACTTAGAGAATCCAGGCAATGTTCATTTAATAAAATATAGTGCAGACTTGACAGCAGCATACCATAACAGCCAAAAGGTATTCCAATTAAGACAGATCAGATGGCTATAAAAAGCCACTGACATACACTAAACTCATGGTCTCTTGTTTGTAGAACCAGAGAACTCTGATGTGGCAAGATCGTTGGAGAAAGCCATCAGAAGATAAGTAGGTTGTGCCCATAAATAGCTGTCTAAGGTTAGCAACAATGCCAAATAAACCTGAAACAAGCAATTATATGCAACTGGTACTACTTTCTGTATCAAAAATCTAGAATAAACCATATCAAGTAACAGTTTTCCAGCTATCACCGTTTACAAATGTTGATCTAATGCATAGGACCCACAAATGTGGTAAAGCGGCAATAGATTAGTTCTACACCTTAACATGTAGAGCAGGTCTATTAATGCTTACCCTGAGAAGCTTCTGTTCTGCAACAAGTGTCTTCCACTCCAGCAGTGTAAAAATGTGGTTATACATTTGGAATGCATGAGTGACAGAGAGAGGTAAGGGCTGCTACTTTTTTATGATTGCCACCATTGCAACAATGTTAAAGACATAGCAGACAAAAGTGATACTCTTCTCCGCTTTCTGAAATGTCCTATAAAGCTGTCTGACTTCAATGTAGGAAATGGCTCTCTCAAAACAGAACATGAGAAACGCAGTGTTAGGGAAAACAGTACATTCACTGATGCCATAGCACAGAGCAGGCATGGAAACTGCAGCTTGCTTCATAATTTCCCTCTCTCTGCTTAATAAATAGACCCCTGCGTAACACAAAAACAACAAAATTATATGTCTGAAGAGCAACATTTTATTTTAAAGCAGAACACCTAAACAAATGCATAGTAGCCACATTCTGACTTTAGGTCAACCTTTCTCAAGCAAGATTCCACAATCTGAGAAGGCAAACCGACACAATGCTCTTTATGATTTGTATATGAGACGCTTGTGACAGCAGGCCAGGTGATGTGTGTCCCTGTGTGGCTGCACAACACTTTGCACTGAAGTGGTGACTGGGGGAGGCTTTCAAACACAAGGTCACATCAGCATCATACAGTGTCAGCATAGGAGTGACAGGGAATGAAGACATGCGACAGCAAAGGTAAACGAAAAGCAGAGAATTGATGGTGTTTGGATAGTCACTGTAGGATCCTATACTGTACTACTCAGTACACAAGATACTACAGAGACCATATGGAGCAATACTGTGGTACATCTTTTTATACATTTTTATAAAATTACATTTAGATTCTTTTTTTATTCAGGGCTTCCTTGAAAATTATTTCAACGATTCCCCCTAATAAAACAATGTGATAATTGCTGATTTATGACATAAGCAATTCAGCAAAATGAATGCTGCCACTGATGGAGAATAAAGTCACAAGATCAAGAAATGGAGTTTGTGAAATTATATTTTTCCAGTTAGGAAAACAAAATAGAAAGTTATAACCACATGACAGAAACAGTAAGTGTTCAAGAAACAATAAAAAGTGATTTAGTAGTGTTAATAAAAGACTGCAAGAACTAGCAAGCTGCCATTAAAGTAATTAATAGGTCATAAAAACTGTGAAATGAAAAGTGAAGAGCGCTTCAGTTAAGCATCATTCCAGGTTTGCCTTGACCTTAGCTGTTCTTGAACTAGATGATTGGCTTTTTATATCCTACTATAACAGTGACCTGCTGCTTACTGAAAGCACAATAAGGTCATGAAATATAAATGTATATTATAAAAATTATATATGATAAATATATGTGTTATTAGTAAAACTGACTCAAACACTTTGTACCAGATTTGATTTTAATATGCTGATAAAAAAAATTATGTTATAAACAGGCACAACATTTAGTTCATAGTAAACATAACTAAAATATTTATTGGCTGTAAATTATGGTGGGATTTAAAACATGCTTATAATGCTTAGACAAGATTGACTTAGCCATTAAAACATCCCCCAATGGGAAAACAGTTTCCCAACGGTTTCCCTATCTCACACTACAAAATATTTAAAGATTGCCTGCTCCCTATGATGTTAGACGTATAGATAGCATGTCAGTCACATCTCAGTTATCCCCTGACTGACGGCTGAGGGATATCGCAGATTGCGAAAGTGAATGCCGAAAGCCGATAAGCATACTCACCCAATCGTTAAAAAAAAAAAAAGTAGAAAAAGGTAAGTGTTCGAAAAAAGGACATCCGAAAAGGAACTTTGGGATGTCCCTTTTTTCGGTAATGACATTTTCTTACCGGAGATTGCAACTGACGCAAAACTGATGGCAAATAGACTCCAACAGTTCCTCCCCCAAGCTTATCCACAATGACCAGGGTTGGGTTTGTACCCAGGCGTGAAGCCCAGGACACGATCAAAGTCATCAACCTCATCCACCAAATTGAAGCGGGCAGCCCTGAGACCCTTCTCCTGTCTACAGACGCAAAGGCCTTTGATAGAGTGGACTGGCGCTTTCTCAGAGGGGTTTTAGAGCACTTAGGATTGTGGATACTCTGCTTACACCGGATCCTGGCTCTGTATAGTTCTCCTATAGCCCAAATCAGGATAAATGGGGTCCTTTCAGCACCTTTGCGAATAGGAAACGGGACTCGACATGGCTGTCCCCTCTCCCCTCTTATATTTGTCTTATGTATGGAGGCTCTGGCTCACTCTGTCTATAAGAAACCTGACATACGGGGCATCAAAGTGAAAGACTCATGGATCACTAATCTTGTGAAGGAGTTTGACTAATATGATGCACTCTCAAACCCGAAGATCAATTTTGGCAAATCAACGGCCTTAGGTATAAAGCTACCCGCTTCAATGATCCAATGCCTCCAGAAGTGCTTTCCCTTTAAGGGGCATCCCTCCCACCTGAGGTATCTTGGGGTCACTCTCACCAAATCTACCTCAGCACTGTCCCAGGCCAATTTCCCTCCCCTCCTCTCCCAGTGGTCAGGTAAAGGACTATTCCTGGATGGGAAGGGTAAGTATTATCAAAACGTCCATATTACCCAAAATCCTTTACCTTCTCCAAACCCTCATTCAAAGACACTCAAAATGTTATTGGGGAGTTTGTCTGAAATGGTAAACATTCAAGATGCTGCGGTCTACCCTGTTCCATAACAGACACAGAGGAGCCCTACAACTCCCCTATATAAGAGGTTACTACTGGGCAATCATGCTTGCTAGGGTTCTAGAGTGGCCCTGACCAGGTGATGCTCGTCAATAGGTCTGACTGGAAAATTACTTGGCTCCTTTCCCACTGCAAATAACACCAATAATAATAGCTCCAGTCTTTGCCTCGCATCAGTCACCCAACCATTGGCCCCCCCTCTGCAGTGGTGGAGACATCTTTGCTCCCACGCTGACATCTCTTCTCCTGTCTCACCACTTACACCCTTTACAGGGATTTCCTACCAAGCCTTATGCAAAGCACATTTTCCAGGTGGGCATCTGCCACCAGTTGATGATGGCAAGATCTCTCCTTCCTTTTTCGGAACTTTCCAGTTATTTTCCCTCCAGATGACAGACTTCTGGCCATATCTACAAATTTGACACTTCATTCAACACGCAAGCAATAGGGCTCACATGAGACATGTTCGCTCTTCCCCTTCGAATCTCTGTGCTCCTAAGCATCGGTCACAGCTCATATCATCTCAAATCTCTACAAGCTATTAGTTGAGTCCTTATTCACCTCTAAACTTTATGGGCTTTGAGCGCCCTTACTGATGCAGACTGGTCAAAAATTTTCCACCTTACCCGTTCATGCTCTCGGTGTGGCAGTCCTGGAAACTCAATACAAACTTCTTGCTAGGTGATTGTCATCTCTGCAATACAACTTATTTCACTGGATGACCCTACATTAAAGCTAAGTATATCAACTTTATATGTTTATACCAATGCTGGATATATAAATACTGACTACCACAATAGCATCTGGATAAGAGATACACCACTTTTTAAACTTTACATCAATTAATTACCTCCGTTTAACATCTTTAGTTGCCTGATCAACAACTTAAGGAGTCGTCTTGGGGACGATTATACTGTTGAGCCTTACAATTGTTTTTATTTTGTATCTTTATGAGGTTTACTAAATATTAATTAACATATTCCAAGCGCTTTTTTACGGTTTTATTTTCTTGCTAGGTGGTATAATGTCCCCTCCCTGCTAAATAAGATCTCTCCTGATATCCCTGCAACCTGTTGGACATGAGGGGATGAACTGGGCACCCCTCCTCCACATATGGTGGTCCTGCCTCCGGATAATCCCATACTGAAGGCAGGTCATTGACATTTCCAAAAAATATCATAGGACCAGATGTTCTAGCACTCTCCCCAATGCCTCCTTCTACGTATAAAAAGTCACTTCTTGGAAAAAAAAAAAAAACCTCCAAAAACTCAACAAAGCAGCAAAATCCCAAATCCTGATAAAATGGAAATACCAACTGCCCCCATCTTTTGTACACTGATTCCACTGGATTGACTACTATATATCAATGGAAGACGCCCTGTTCACAACACCCGACTTAACACATTAGTTCAGCTACCTGGTTTTACTGGCTTGAATTCAAGTCCACCGACCTTTACTCAGAACTTCTCAACTCTTCCCTTAGGCCAACAAGTTCCACCAAGGCCTCTGCATAAGAAACTCCTGACCAACCGATCTATTCTCTGTACACTCACTTGTTCTGATGGTTAAATCTTGTGTATAGCAAAAAAAAAAATTGTTGTGTCTTTAAAAGTTATTGTTGTAAATATGTCTGCTGCACTGATACATATTTACAATTTGATATATAGTTCATGTAAATATTTCTCTTACACTGATAAATAATTACAATTGGGCATAGGTTTGTGCTCTGATAGACAAAGAAACAAGGAGCAGTATTAACAGATTGAAATATTCGGTTTATTGGTTTATTGGAAATGCTGGTTTCCGCAATGGATGGATCGCTAATGTATAATAGTGATTCATTATTTAATTGCCTTGCTGGAGCACGTGGCACACTGTAAAGTCAAGTTGCTGTCGCACATCCAGGACAAGTGGATTTACGGTAAGTGAACAGCTCTATTCTAGAATAGGCGAAAAACAACCTTCTACATGGCTTCATAGCCACCAACTGGACAGAATTATTCATCTTCTGCAGAGACATACAATACAAAGGCGCTCTGATACCTACCACAGACACACACATACACACAGATTTGTTTACTATTGCCATAGCAATAGTAAACAAGTCTCTCCAATCAGGTGTCTTTGCGAAGGACCAATGTTGTAAAACAAAAACAGTCGCGTGTCAGACCCGGGAAAAACCCTTCTTTTATCCCTGGTCTGAATGCCGGGTCATTAGACCCAGGTTGACAAGTATGGGACCTTTCACATCACCACCAAATACCCAGGGATTTGACAAAACCCGGTTATTTGGGGGTGATGAGAGGGGTTTCAGAGAGGGACAAACGGAAGGTCAAAGCAGAAAAATGCATTCCTCTAACAGTCATTTTAGGGAATTTTCTAAAATTAGGGGTATATGTGAGATGTACTGAGTTGGTCAAGCTGCATTATTTGCCCAATTAATATTTAAAGAGCAAGTTCACATTTACTGCTCTGAAATTTCTGAAAGGAAAACTATGGCCATATTTCTGAAATCAGCATTTTTCCCAACTGCACATCTTAAATACCAGCTTTCCTTAACGTATTGTAGAATTCATTTAGGACACAAAATAAAGCTACTATATAGAAACATAACCACTGGCACCAATCTTTGTAGACAGCATGAGCATTAGCTGCTTTTCCTCCATTGAAACCCAAAAGATGTGATATGTTTGAAAATAAACAAACAGAAGTATGGGTCCAGTATATATGATTCAAACTATTAGCACAGTCAGTCAGGGTATTTATACATTAGGCCTTATCTGTGTGGAATATGTATGTTCTCCCTGTGTCTGCGTAGGTTTCCTCTGGGTGCTCTGGTTTCTTCCCACACTCCCAAAAATATGCTGGTAGGTTAATTGGCTGTGGAATAAATTAACCCTGTGTGGTAGGAAAATTAGAATGTAGCTACAATGGGGCTGGGAATGATGAGAATATAAAATATTTTCTGTAAAGCGCTATGTAACCTGATAGCGCTATATAAAAACTGTTAATAAAAAGAAATACACAAGGATAAACATCAGCTTGGATTTTCAACTTATTTGTATCAGACAGTGGAGGCATGTAAATACTGGATGCAAAAAAGCCCTGGTTCTAAAGCATAGTTGCCAACTCTCCTCTAATGTCTGGGAGCCAACAAATCTCCTAAATCTAGGTTTGAGGTACTTATTTAATGCAAATCACTGCTTCAAACCCTGAATGTTACTAAGGATGGTTGGAGCTTGATGACATTCTGTCCCATCCTCAGTAACCCAATGAATGGCAGCTTTGATTAGGCAGGGGCCACGGCTTCAGGTGTGATTTGCATAAATCACACCCTAAAGCCCCTCTCCATACTGTTGTCTCTGGTTTCTCCCAGGAACAAGAAGTCAGCAACAACGTGCTAATGAGATTTTGGATTTCAGATATGCTTCATTTTACTCTATGTATTAAATTTTGCTTCTTCTAGATAAGAAACCTTAAGCACTCCAGATGTTGTAGTCTCACAATCCCCAGCATGCTACATATTCTGTTAGTGTGAAGGTGCTTATTAACATAAAAACTGCCTTTCCATTTGACTTTTGCTTAGATATATTGTACACTGTTCATTGATAGAAAGCAGAGTTGCTCAACCACTTTTTGGGGAGTACCATTTACAAGTACTGCAGCTACCTCCTTACAACCTTGCCCACATTTATTAAAATACTAAACTTGGACTCAGTTGCCAAATCCAATATCCCTACAATTGACAGAGGCATGTGGGAAAACAGTTAATATAGTAGACCATAGCAAACACCCTATGCTAGCAAAAGGAACAATAATGGTTTGCAAAGGGTAGCGGCAAAAAAGTATAAATGTTCTTTTATTCTACTATAGTTAAACAGCTTCAAACAGTAATCTGTAGTTTATAATCCATACATTTATCAGAATGTACTGGTTACAACATGGAAAATTTGCTGAAAAACATACTTCTTTTATTTTTTAAGTTGCCATTTAAAAGAAAAGTACTCAGAAATCCAGCACAATAGTCTTAATGACACCATTGAGCAGTTTATATTGAAATTACAGTGTGCTTGAAATAACACCCTAACAGCACTTCTCATAAATTACTCTCTAAACATTGCACATAAAGGGGACAGTTTTGGTATTTTGCCACCAAAATCTGTAAATTACAGTTTCTATTATTATGATCAAAAACTGTGATTAAATAGATGTTAAATTAATTGACTGGACTTATTTGAACACCAATTTCATTATAAGCACACGCATAATTGAATGATTTCTCTTTGCAAACAGTGGTATTAGTTAAAAGAATGTTTATTTTCAAGAAAGCTCTTCTGTATGACTACCTTACATAACATACTGAATAGTCACATTAATTATTGCATGTGCAGTTTGAAAAATTCAATTGGAGTACACTGGAAACAAGAAGAGTAGCCTGAAAGACAAATTGCTTTTAAGATAGTTCAAAAGTGAACACTAGCCAATAGATGTGCAAAAAGAAAAGTGCTGTCACAAGGACAAGTCACACTGATAGTTGGGAAACAGCCATCTTTTGAGAACTTAAAAACCAGCACACTGTGATGTCTAGTTTTATTAGAAAGTCTTTTGGAAAGACATTAATATCTATGAAGCAGATAACATGGACAGGATGAACTATTTTTCTTACAGGCTCTCTAAAAACTGTTATTAGCCTGTATTGTAATAAGCAGCAAGAGAACGGTTACCTTTCCCGCTCTGAATGCCAATTGACCACAAGAGAGTTCTCTGACAAAGCATGTACAAAGGAGCTAGCTGGCCAGGTTCTGATGTAATCAAAACAGTTGAATGAATGGGGCATCCATGTGGGTAGACTGTTATCATTGCATTACAGGAGAGCAATGGCATTGCATACCGTGCAAAGAAACAAATAAATGGAACAATTGTTTGCAGGAAACCTGCACTCTGATTCTAGGGTACTTCTAGTGCTTTCTTTTCAAACTGACATTTCAAGCAAAAGGTGTGGTCACTTATAGCGCAGATAGTGCCATTTATAACTTCAATTTATAGAATGCTAACAAGTGACCTATCAAAAAGTCACTGATGTTCAGAAAAAGCTAATGAACTGTGAAAATCAAATTGATTTTGAATAATCGCACTATAATTTTCTTCATCTGGAGAAGAGAGAGTACATAAATATTCTAATAATGTTCCTGAAAACAGCTGACTTGTAATGACACAGGCTATTTGACCTAGATAGAAAAACTATTACAGACAACAAAGCTTGAAAATAAAAATAATAATAATAAATCACAGCCAAACAGGGCAATGTATTAACATTATATCAACATCTTATAATGTATTTGGAAACAAGACAGCTGGCTGGAATCTGCACGTAATATTCTTTTGGAGTCGCAACATGTATTATTCCCATTTTCATATGCCAGGTACAGTAAACAAACCAAAAAAAAAACACTAACAAAAATATAAAATGTCAGTCATTTAATACAAGTCTTCATTAATTACTTCTAAGTGCATGTATACAAAATTCAGTAATATAACTGTGATCTGACCAGGAAAGGGACTAGTATTAATGATGATACCTGTCATCTATAAGCAACCTTTAGCATGCTGGTTGTGGTTAATTAAAACTCATCATGCAGATAGGGTTTGCCGGTAAAAAAAGACAGATTGATTTCTGGATGTCACTTTTCAGCAGTCTGCACTGATAAGATATAGCCCCTGCGAGCGAAGAGCTGAACGCCAGGGGCTAGATTTACTAAACTGCGGAAAAGTAATAGTGGTGATGTTGCTTTTCGCAATTAGATTCCAGATGACATTTCTAGTATGTAGAGAGCTAGGATCTGACTGGTTGCTATGGGCAACATCTCCACTTTTTCTTTTCCACAGTTTAGTAAATCTAGCCCCAAAAGGTTTATATGGTAAGTTCTATTAACCCTAACTCTCCCCTAATCTAAACACTCCAACCATAACCATTGTTGTCCCTTAGCTTAACCCTCTCTCTCCAGAGCCTAACCATAATCAGAATAGGTCACTTTTGGAAAATGGGCCATACAAAATGGTACCTGTTCCGAATGTATTCATTTTCATTTTTAAAATGTAGATGGAAATGGTGCAGCCAAAATTAAGCTTTTGGCTGCATCATACAACTGCGTTCCCTTCAAGCATAGCTAGGTGCTGGCTAGCTACTTGTTATCAAGGTGTAGGCTGGTCTCACACAAAGATAAAAAGGTCGCAGTAAATGTCTGCTTTCTAAAAATAAATAGATAAATCATAATAAGCCAGAACCAGATTTACACAAAATGACATTTTCCATCACATTACCAGGACCTTATTCTAGATCCAGACCTGGTACTAAATTTGATAGCAGGAAGCAGGAATCTATGCCCTAGTTTACAATCCAGATTACTGCACCTCCCTCATTTTCCATGGGGACTGTGAGGAAATCTGAAGATAAGGCTGAGCTGAGAAACGGAATTTAGGATACTGCAGGGATTCAGCACTGGACCGCTGATGAGGCCGAAGCTGACAGCAGAGGTCTAGATCTGGTCCAATATTAGTCATATTAGAAGGTTTACCAGGCCCAGATTTTCAGGCTAAAGCTGACCACACACTTGAGCAATTATTGGCCCCATGATTGTGGGTTTGCACCAAAAATCACTCGAGTGTGGGAAAGATTTTTTTTTAAACGCTAATAAAACAGCCAAAAACGCTAGTGACTTAAGATTCGGACCCTAGATAAGATTTTTGGAGTGCCTGGTGTTTTGCATCTGTGTGTCCTCTCTCCCTCTATGTTCAATGATTCTCTTTACAGTCTTTGAGCACAGAAGGGGAGGGGAGGGGACACAGCACTGCAGAACTTCACACAATCAGAGACTGCTGCCCTGGGTATGAGGCAGTGTCTGGCATCAGTCTGGTCTCGAAGAGTTGAGGCAGGAGCAGCGAGGAAACTGGCTACCCTTTGCCTACTGCTACTGACAGGCTTCCTTCCTAGCACACGCTGCAAAGGAAGCAGCCAATCAGCTGCAAGGGCCTTCTATCAATCCCATTAGTAACTTCTCTCTTCTCCCAGATTATCACTCCCAGCAGCAGCGTGTGGTGCCAATATCA
>WWET01000021.1:791342-802984 GCA_011038615.1 Limnodynastes dumerilii
TATGTATGTATGTATGTATATATATATATATATATATATATATATATATATGTATGTATGTATGCACACACACACACACACACACTTATTAATAGTATCAGTAAAGCGATTAAAGCATTTCCTGCCTTGCACACAGTAACCCTGGATTCATTCCTCGCTTGTATTTACAGCAGATTGTAAGAAATACTTGCTTCCATTGTAATGAGATTCACAGAAAACATAGTAAGCGATGCAAAAAGAACACAATGTTCAGAGCTGCCAGTCACAGTTAAATAATTAGTTACTATTACATGGCACTGCACATGATGCTTCATGAAAGAAAGAATCGCTCTCATTATAAAAGCAGTACCATTTATTAATTTGTCCAATGCCAGTATCCTACTGAAAATGACTGCTTGAAATGCATAACATCAATATACAAAAATCAAGTACCATAATCACACATTGTTGAATATATGTACTGTATATACTGTATTTGATGCAGTTTTTGCTATAAAATGTATTTAGCATGTAATTGTAAATTAGCACAGGACATGTTATCATAAGGTTTGAATGCAAAATGTCATGTTTTGACAGTAGAATTTGGCATAGAGTTCCAGGACTTCCCCAAAATCCCACAGAAGACTAAATAGACATACAAACTTACAAAATATGACACCTTAAAGCGAGCTGTGAAGTTGTACAACTTAAGACTGAAAATACACAATATAGTTTCTACATTTATACACCTTCCCTTCAGTAAATAACAGTTATAGCCCTATGTTATAGGAAATAAATACTGTCAGTTGATCTAAACCAGTTTTAGGAAAAAAGCATTTGAATGCCATTTTTATCATTTACAGCACCTGAGATAATCCTTCTACTTGTAATGTCATCATATTGTGCCCTCCTGGATTTACGATGCACTGACAGGGACAGAAAGTAAGTGGCTGTGTGGGCTTTGGCAGAGTGATTATGTAAATTGTCCAGCTGCTTAGTACAGACAGAGGTGCAGAAACACTGATAATAGCTTCTGAAGTGAGTCATTTAATCTGTGTTTTACTACATCTGCAGCAGTGCTAATTTATCGATTCATACCCATTAAGATTATAAGCTTTTTATGTTTAGAACAGGCAACATGATGACTAGTTGTTCTACTTCAGGATGAGGCACTATCTCTCTATAACAAAAGTTTTACTGGGGACCGTATTTTAGTAATTATGCCTTTCAATTCAAGCTAAGCCCACTCACTTAATCAGTTGGTTTGCTGGTATAACATGAATTTTTGGGTTCCTAATTACTATCACAATGAATTTGTACAATACCAAAGCTTTTATCAATATATAATATGGATTCCTCAATCATATTCATTCTCTCTCTCTCCTCGTATATATACACACATACATACATACAAACACTACTGTGTGGTACTTGCTTTATTTTATTAACACTGAGAAGTAGTTCAAAGTCTTGTAGTGGGGAGAGGGGAGAGAAGCTTCCCTCATGCACTGCATGGTAAAAAAAAACCTCTTTTCCCGCAAAAAATTTTTTCAATTGGATATGACAAAGAAGAAAACATTTATTCAACCAACAACATATAAACAAGTTAAAAGATACGTTTAAAATCTGAGAAAGGATGCGGTATGCATACCATCGAACACTGCACTGCACGTTGATGACACAGAAACAGAGTCTTATTCCAAGTGCTAATCCCTTCCGACGCGTTTCAAACCCAGACGATTTTTTTAAAGGCACATGGGGAGCACTTCAAAGTGGAGGCTTATTTAAGGAGTCTGATATATATTGAACGAATCAGAGCTCAGAGTTGACGTTTATCTAGTATGCAAAATCTTTACTGCCTTTATTCTCAGATAAACATACAGAAAAAAAGGGTTTACAACAGTGTTATCTAACCTGTGGCACTCTAGGTGGTGTTAAACTACAATTCCCAGCATGCTTTGTCAGGTATCCTCTATGCTTTTGCAGTTAAGGCATGCTGGGACACGTAATTTCACAACACCTGGAGTGCCACAGGTTAGCAAACACTGGTTTACAACATGTTCATAGCTTCACTAAGCATAAATGCAACATTAACTCATATAGATGTGATAAATAAGTACAAAATTATCCCAAATAAAGGTCATAAAAGAAAATGTCAACTTTGTACTTATTTTTTATCACATTTTCTTTTATATTTTCTTTTATGAACTTTATCTGGGATAACTTTGTACTTATTAGTTATCACATCTATATGAGTTAGTATTGTATTTATGCTTAGGGAAGCCATGAACTCTGTGTAAACCCTTTTTTTCTGTATGTTTATCCGAGAATAACGGCAGTAGGATTTTACATATTAGATAAACGGCAACTCTGAACTATGATTGGTTCAATATATTAGACTCCTTAAACAAGCCTCCCCTTTGAAGTGTGCCTTGAAAAAGAATACAAACAATACAGCAGATAATCTTTCTGGCGCTAGGACTTGACCACCATCTATATTTTTAGGTGTCGTAGCTGCTTCCTAATAGAGGAACCCACCTCTAGAAAAAACAAAAATAAGAAAAAATAGGAAAAAGCGCTCCTATTTTTTCTTATTTTTGAAAAAGAATAGTCAGGATTCAAAACGCGTCAGCTGGGGTTAGCACTTGAAAGTAAACTGTGTTTCTATGTCATCGATGTGCAGCGTTCTGGGAGTTTATTCCCAGGATTATCATCAGCTCACAGTGCAGTGTTCAATGGTATGCATACCACATCCCTTCTCAGATTTTAAATGCATCTTTTCACTTGTTTATGTGTTGTACTGAATGCATTTTTTTTTCTTTGTCCTATCCAATTGAAAATCATTTATTGGGGGAATGGAGGTTTTTACCGTGCAGCGCACGAGGGAAGCTTCTGTCCCCTCTCCCCACTACAAAGCTTTGAACTACTTCAACCAAGAGATACTATTGACACTCCGAAACATCCAATCTCACCACTTTAAACAATCAGCGCTCGTCTGATACTTGGGGCCGGATTCACGCTTAAGAAACTTGTGCTTCTCAAATAAGAAATGAGCTACTATGCATGCTTAGTGGCTCCTTTACGCAATCTACGTACCATTTTGTTGCGTAGATTGAGTATGTGTGGTCTTTAAAGCCCGCACATACTTTAGGCATTAGATAGAGAACATTTAAGAAGAGTGTTAGGGGGGAGGTATGTTAAGTAGCCGGGGAGGGTGTGATAAGGGAAAGACCATTTGTATTCTCCTTCTTAAGAAGGGGAATATGAACGGGAACTTAGGGAAGCCCTAGGGCACTCTTAAGTGCCCTAGGATCTTAAAAAAAAGGGGAGGTGACAGGGGAGGAAGCTTTATGGTAGGCGCGGATATATGCTTATCCGCACCTTCTTAAAGCCTTTTTAAGTGTAAATCCAGCCCTTAGTGACTGGATCTAACCAGCGACATAACCTGGAAAAAAAGAAAAGATTTTAAACACAGAAACCACCGAGACCGTGAGTGACTTTATTGATATAACTTCTTTGTACACAGTATTTGCATTGGGGGATCAAGACCTTGTTTTGTATTTTGTTGAAAGGACAGATCTTTGAAAGATCTGATCTTAAACCTCTATTAGTGGCCGCATCTATAGGATTTTTTATGTTTCACATGAATTTGACATTTTGAGAAGTGTATGTTTATTCACAAGGATTGAAAATGACTATTGTTTATTTATCTATCTTTAGAGTAGCCAAAAAAAAAATGTCTGTTTGTTTATTTATTTATCAACTGATCGTCCATCGATAAATTTTTTGGCTATCTTCATGTTAGCACTTTATTATTGAGACAAACAGTATTACTTGTTTTCTACATTGAAACCTCACACCAGGTCTGTTTGTGAATCCTTCTCTTTCTGGATACTGCTACAGACTTACTAGAGAGCAGCCATTTATTTTAGTTCAATATAGTTACTTTTATTTAATTTATTTTTTTTTATCTATTGGAGCACTTGATGTATTTGAGCACTTTGCATTTTCACACCCTACTTTTTTTATCCTATTCCCATCTTGAGTTTTTACAAGTTTTATTCAATTCTTATTTAACATTCCTGCAAACACAGAAGGGGGTTTATGGATTATTATATTTATTGTTTTGTTTTTTTAAAGCTATAGTGTCCCCTAATTTATGTGCACATAATCATTCATTTATTTCACAACAGTGCCCAATACACCCACTTTGTATTCTACATATGGTTTTAACAGTGCAGTGCGGTGACACTCTCAGAGGTGTATAAAGCAGCATATAGGTTTTAGACTTAATTATTTAGGTTTTTAGTGCCCTTAGAATGGACTCTATTCCCATAATATTGTTTTGTTGCCACTTTTCATTTAAGAATAATCCTGTCCCAACCTAACACTCTAGCCCTGACATCACTGCATTGTAAATGTATTTATACGCAATTTACTATATTGTAACGGGATGGTTTCACTTTTTATTGGCTTTGTGACTACATTTTTCATCCTGTCCCCATGTTTCACTTAGCACCTTAAAACAGGAAAGTGTTCAGTCTTTGCCCATTATGAGGCCTCCTTCCGAAAAGCAGTGTAGCAGATTGTCAATAAGCTGTTACTAGACGGAGGGCGTCTGGCACAACAGATGTCCTTATGTGCCCTTTCATCCTTCCTCTTATCCGAGAATTAAACTTTACAGAAGAGGAGAAAGGCAGATCGAGCATTATCTAAATGACTGCTTTACGTGTTTGAATGATATGAACCTCTACAGAGGCATTATTCCCAAAATATAAAAATAGATGCTAAGCGCTACTTAAATACACAAGCTGCTCCACATCTTTAAAACAGCACATAAGCCGCCCTTGTTTCGGATAATGAGCGCAATATTCCCCGCCCTCCAATTCTGTATTGTACTGTAATTGTAATATAAATAATAGACTGCATTTGCAAACAAAACCAACATGCCCCACATAGCAAGCTGTGCAGACCCTTTTATCATGCTTTCTTTATTGTTGTTTGAATGACTATTCTGCGAAACAACATCTAAAGTCCTTACTAACAGTTAATGGGAAGTTCTTAAAAACAATATTGTTACAAAACGTACTTTATATGGGTTTGTGGTGAATAAAAGATTTGTGGGGGAAAGTTAACTGGAATAAAGGAATGGTTTGTTTAAAATTCTCACAGATTTCAAGGCTGTTGACTAACTTGCAATTCCTTAAGTGAATAATGGCATAAAGTAATGTATGCCTGGTGGTTACCAAGGAAGAGGGAAGGCAAAGATTAGAGAGGGAGTGCCTACTGAGACTAAGTTTGGGAGGCATGAGGACTCAGATAATTAAGATGCCCAATACGCAAGGTACATTTGGCTAAATGGGAAAAGATCAGGGTGAAATAGGTATAATTGGGTTTGTCAACAAAGATGGGTGCTATGCCTAACATAAACATAGGTGACTATCACACAAATTTGTTCTGTGAACAAAAAACAAGCAAGAACAGAATGTGTGACAAAACCAGAAACTCTAGAAAAGTGAATATTTCAGGGGTTCAGATTGTCACAAAGACCATAGGAGCGGTAAGGTTCAGGAGGATGAATATAGGAATGTGACATAGAGACCTTGCTTTAAGATCATTAATCACTTTTATGAATGCAGATTCATGAAAAACTTGCTGAAATTGTAAAAAAATAAAAAATACTTTGCTAGGCAAAAAGGAACAATTTTACATGTATAACCTAAATGCAATAAATGGAAGTGAATTTATAAGAGCTATAGGATACACAAAAGAACAATAAGAAAGGGAGCCCTGTTTAACAGAAAAAAAAGAAAAGTTTAGAGTGGTAATTCTAGTTATACACCATAGCTTTCATTTTATTCTGTAATTTAGAGTTGAGCTAAGAAATATAAATCTAAGTCTAGTTCTATTCGCACATTTAAATTTGCTTCGCATTGCAGTTAAGAACTGTTTTGATGAGGAGCACATATGATCAATTTTTTGATGGATCTCAACACTGGATAGGCGCCATAGGGTTACATTTATTTGTAAGTTAGAACTTCATAAGATTCTATAACAGTCTATTTTCAAAACTAACCTTATGTTTGCATATTTGCATTAAGAAACAAGGATTAACTGCGAGTAAAGGTTCATTTCAAAGAGTTATCTTATAGGAAAAAACATGTAGTGATGGAAAATATGGATAAAGTAGAAGCAGGAGAACACCAGATGACATTACATTAGTAAAGGATATAAAATAAAACAGGAGAAACAAAAGGAAGATGTAAATTAAAGTATTATGACAGCAGAACAAAGTCTCCAATGTGACGGAAAGGGAAGGACAGCAGCATGAAGTTGGAAAAAGAACAAATGTAAACAAAGGTATAATGGGAAAGAGAAGTTCCTGGGAGATTGACTCAAAGCGAGCAGTATTTAGAAAGCAGTAAGCGACAGATCAATTGCTCTGTGAATATGGCAGAAAGAAAGATACAAACATGAAGAAATATAAAGCTGCTAAATGAATACAGAACAAACTCCTTAGTTTATTTCTGTGATAAAAGCTTGTTCATTGACTTATCTCAAAGCTTTACTATAGCAAAATGTAACACGCACTTAAATAGTTAAAAGTGACATGAAGTGATCGCTGGACAACAAATGCATGCATGCTTATTTAATTATATACTTATATCGGACTATCTTTATCAAAGTGTATTTAATAGGATTTAAGAACTCGTGTTAAGTGCTTACAAACATCACCCATGAGAAGAGATTTGGCTGTATGATTTATAAAAAATATCTAAATGTACTAATTTTATTCACCAATGACGAGGAGCCTTGTTCTAGATCTTACAAATAAAGCATGTTATAAAACAGAACAAAAGGGGTCTATTATGAGTCTACTACAAATAACAGTCATATTTTTGCACTTATAAAATCAGCATTAGGTAGTGTTAGGATGGGCATACACTACAGTGATCATTACAGTCCCACTAGCATTATAACATGTGCCAACATGGGCAGCACTAGAATGTGCCATGTGATTCTTTTTACTTCAGAATCAACTGTAAAACACATTTGTCTTACACAAATACAAAATTGCATAAATAAAATGAATCCACAGAATGCACATATAAAATGGATTGTTTGGCACAGCAGAACATAGTTAGGTAACATTGCAAAACATATAATATTTGTATTCTAAAAGAACACATACACAATGGTTGCTTTGACAGCGTCTGTAATGTACACAGACACCTAGAACTCTGTTGGATTAGTCTATTCAAATGTCCACCACTATTTCAAATATCACTGTAAATCAGCTTTTGTGTTAACCCAAAAAACCACTGTGTAAAATGCCACTGACGCAAAGCCATTGTATGTGGGGCAGTCATATAGCACAGCAGCCTTTCTTCCTATTTCCTTTTAAATAGATGAAAAGAATATCAGTCTGTGACAGTGGATTCATTCCAGTCACAATTAAGCTCTTTCCAGTGAGTTATTTTAATATGATAGCTGCCAGTCTATTCCCATTAAAGATTTGGTTTTAAACTGCATCAGACAGTGTCAAGAGACATCTTGCCATCTTTATTTCACTTTCTGCATACAATATACTTAAGACAATCAATTCCCTAAAATGGTGATTTTTTTAAAAAAAACTTATAACAGAGGACCATATGAAAACACTTCATTTCAGTTAAGACCACATGCTGGGATGATTAGTATCAAAAACGTTTTACTGGAATGCAATATCGAGATTTTACCAAAGAGAAACAAAAACAACAAACAAAACGTAGCCACAAACTGGCTAAACATGCATGCTAAAGTAAAGCAGTGTACAATGCATGGCAGCATGTTAAGCGGGGTACTAAAAAAAAGGAAATTAAGTAAAAACTTCCTTAATTCTATGTCCATTGAAGAGTAACTTAAAACTTTTGCGTTGTACTAAACAGAATTATCGGTGGCTGACAAGACAAAGGGCAGGATTCAGAGATTCTAACAAGGGGACTTGCGCAAGCTGCTTGTGTAAGTCCTCTTGCTTGGAAACATCTTTGCATGCACGTGCCAGATGTTACGCAACAAATGTTTATGAGAATGGAAGTCTGTTCCATCCTCTGGGGCGGAGTATGCCTTCCACATGGCAAAATGCTGTACCGGGTTGCAAAGCTAATAAGACAAATACGGTTAAAAAAAACAAGAAGAAAAAAACCAAGAAAAAAAAAACCCCTGTATCTGTGGTAGAAAAAGGTTATTCCCATAACTGTGCATGTCAGAGGGGAACAACAGGGAGCTCACTCCCCTCTTCCGTGCTTAACTACAGACCCCTGCATGTACGGAAAGCGTGCAGGGGTCTGAATCTGTTTGATGATTAATTAAAATGATTAAATGATTAAAATGATTAATAAAGAGTGGTCAGGAAAATAAAAAAAATGAAATAAAAAAAAATTAAGTACAAAAATGTATAAACATTATGCAGGCAGGATCCATAAAATGGAATAAAGCTGATGTATGAAACAAAACTAGTTCTGCCAACGCAATGGCTTCCCTGAATAACACTGCATACATGCAGCCTAATGGTTATGATGGACCACCTCCAGTAACCAGCATTGATTATAGCAAGTACTGAAGGACCAATATTTACTGTTGAACGTGCAGGACGTTTGCAACGATGTACAGGTAAGATACGTTACATGTCCTGTACATGAGTCCTAAGGCCACACCCAGTATTCATAATTTCATAAGATTTGGGTTGAAAAAAAAAGAAAAATTCAGGCAGACTGGATGGGCCCAGTGGCTCTTGTCTGCCGTCAAATTCCATAAGATTTAATGGATCGCGAGTATGGGGTATTATTTTTATTAACATTTATCCAGAGGTATATTACTCATATAATAGAAAGAAGATTGATCCACTTTATGTTCCTGGAAGAACAATGCAAGCTCTGCATTCCAATTGCATTTCTATCAATTTAATCTACTGATGACAGTGCAGCAAATTCAGACGTTTAAAAGATCATCTGCTGCACATGTATGGGACCTGTGAAATGCCATTTTCACCCCTTACAGCTACACTACCAGCTAGGGAAAAAGGGGCTACTGCAAATTCTTATGGGTCTTCCTAAAAAAAACATTCTGCATGAATTTATAAGTGGAGAATGAATTTATGGTTTAGTTGATACAAGAAACTGTTCATTTGAGTTTTTTTTTCTTTTAAGAAATAGAATGAATGATATTGAGACTAATCTCTAGTGCAATTTCAATTATAACAAGCACCAAAAGGTAAATTTAATAAAACCAGTTTGAGATCAGACAAATTACCACCATTACAAGCAGGGAAATTCTCCCTAATTTTGAATGTTGTTGCACACAAATACTGAATAGTTTATTTTACACTGCAATTTAGAGTTGAACTATAACATTTCCACTCGTTTCCAATGTTGTCAGCAAATTTTACATTTTTCTGTCAAAGCATTGTTCTCCTTCTTTGGCTGATAACATCTGAATCATTCCTTTATTATAAGGACTATTACAAAACATATTATAAATAATAATAATGGCATTTTTTCACTTAGTAGACACTATAACCATTTGTGGAAACACTGCTCATGTATGCACTGTATATATGGAAAATGGCCATATAGAATTCACAGCTACCTGTGTGTTTGGATGGTAGTGATCATAGCCGAGGGATGGGCAATTAATTTCTATAGGGGGCCACATGAAAAATCTGAACAGTGTTGGAGGGCTGAACCAATGATAACTTGAACTTAATTATGCGCAATAATAATTTTCTCCCATTATAAAAAGCAGCAAATTATATATTTTGATAAGATGCTACTGGTAATCAGAAGCTTAAGAATATTCTGTAAATATTTATGTAAATTTATGAATTGTGGTGTAGGTCAAAGAGGACTCACCCTGGATGCCGGTCTGACGGGATCTCTAAAGCACCCCGAAGTTTAAGCAGGAAGTGACAGGGCAAAGCCGTCTCCCGTCCCGTACATGTCATCAGGCGCTGGTTGCTAGGGAACTAGGGGGCGTGGGCCGCCGGCAGTGACTGCCCGTGCACTGCGGCTCTGTAGCTTGCGACTCGTGGGCAGTCACTGGGCCTCAATTGTTAAGCTGCATCGCAGGGTCTTTGTGACCTAGCGATACAGCACAGTGTGTGGTGCAGGGAGCCTGTGGGCAGAGAGCCGCGGGTGCCGTGCATGTGAGATTAAGGGGGGGAGCCGTGTGACTGGAAACCTAGTGATACAGCACATTGTGGGGTGCAGGGAGCCTGTGGGCAGAGAGCCGCGGGTGCCGTGTGTGTGAGATTAAAGGGGGGAGCCGTGTAACTGGAATAAATACGCGGGCCGGACAGGGATTGCCAAAGGGCCGTATGTGGCCCGCGGGCCGTACATTGCCCAAGTCTGTCATAGCCAATTTTACAAGGCTGAGCGGTTGGTATGTTTGATGTCTGGAAAGTTAAGAATAGTTTTCCAGCATACTTTACTGATTTGATTACCTCAGCGCCTAATGCAGCAAGGGTCATCAACCATATTCTGCAAAAATTACAAGCAATTTACTACAGAAAATGATTTACATATTTGTATACTGTAAAGCAAACATTAAAAGAAGTCGAGTTGTGCAACAACAAAGGTATTTCTATTTTCATAGGCAATGTGACCCTATTATGAACAACTCTGAAGCTGTTTATCAGGACCACACCACACAAAGAACTGAAAAAATGGTCAAGTGGTATATTAGATATATGAGTAATGACTGAGGAAATTATTCATTGTGAAGAACACACAAAACAGATTCTTCAATTGGCCTTGAAAACAGGTAGAGACTAATATTCAGTAAAATTCATACACATGCAACAACAGTTATTTTTTCATTTCTCAAATGCTGATGTGCATTAGCAGAAAAACAATGTGGTAGAAGGAAAAATTGTTCAACTAATAGAAAAATTGCCAACATTCAGTGCCCTCTACAAGAAGGATGTGTGGCATAAGACATTACACAGTAAAGCACAGGACATTTACATCTGAATGTAATAAAACTTAGTAGGATAGTAGCAAAGTAGTAGAGGTTAGGAGAAAAGACCAGAATGAACAAAACTTTTTGCCAATGGTGGTGCAGTAAAATTCAAAGTGGAAATTTATTAGAAAGATATAATGGAAACAATATGCTTTCTATAAAAAAAAGGAAGATAATAAATTCCTAAGTATACAAAGGTTAAGAAAATGCTAAACTGTACCAGCCACCTGACCTCTGTCTATATCACTTTTCAGAAGACATACGAAGCAGCAATGGATACAAGCTTTGTAACAAAATAGAAAGCTGACCTACAAAACATGACAACTATCTGGTTTGTTCCACTAGGACGTGGCAATGTGTCCGATCCTACACTGTCACAAAAGCGGATGTGGCTAAAGTAATTAGGATATTTTTATGTTCATACAGGGCTGCTCATGCTGTGCGACACTGATGAGACAGTGATCTTAATGCAATGTGACTAAAACACATTGAAAATGACTAAAATTTATTAAGACTGTTTTGTCACCAGAGCGTTAGCCCCTGCCTGAAGTGCTGATGTTGTATCATGAAATGCTGGATTGATTGACTGTAGAAGTGATTGAATAAACAACTAGAATCAGCAATCTGTTTGGTAAAGAAAAACAAGAGCTCTTATACTATAAACC
>WWET01000021.1:803107-817428 GCA_011038615.1 Limnodynastes dumerilii
GTTACCTCAACCACCTCAGATGGGAGGATATTCCACTTATCTATCACCCTTTCAGTGACGTCATTATCCGCACATTTCCTTTGAATCTACTGCCCTCCAGTTTATATTCATGCCCTCGTGTTCTATTACACCTCTTCCTTCAAAAAATGCCACCCTCTTCTAGCCGGTCACAACCCTTGATATATGTGAAAGCTGCTATTACACCCCCTCCCCCCCTCTCCCTTCTCTGCTCCAAGCCATACATGTTTAGTTCCTCTAGCCTTTATTGGTATGAGGTGTGACACAGGCTATGGACCATTTTAGTTGCTCTTTTCTGCACAGTCTCTAATGTATTTGTGTGTTTCTGGAGATATGGCCTCCAGAACTGAACTCAGTATTCTAGGTGAGGTCGTACCAACGATCTATAAAGGGGCATCACTACTTCTCGCTTACTTCTACTAATGTCTCTCCCTATGCAACCAAGCATCTGACTTGCCTTCCTCATTGCTTTGTTACATTGCTTGGCTACTTTTATGTCACATGAAATAATGACTCCTAGATCCCTTTCCTCCTCAGTAGTTTTTTATGTAGTGCCATTAATGATATATTGAGCTTTTGGGTTTTTGTGCCCTAAGTGTATGATTTTGCATTTTTTGGCATTAAACTGCAGTTGCCACACTCTTGACCATTCCTCCAGTCTACCTAGATCATCCCTCATTTTGTGTACCCCTCCTGGCGTCTCTACCCTGTTACATATCTTTTTGTCATCTGCAAAAACGCATATTTTCTCCTCGATACCACAGGCAATATCACCTCTAACGATATTAAATAGCACTGGTCCCAGTACAGAACCCTGCGGTACTCTACTTGTCACCTTACCATCCCCAGAAGGGATTTCATTTACTACAACCCTCTGCTGTCTATCCTGTAACCAGATCATATCCATGCAACTATCTTTAAGTCCAATCCCAAAGTTTCCAGCTTATTTACCAGTCTACGATGTGGCACAGTGTCAAAAGCCTTACTAAAACCTAGATAACTTATGACTACAGCTCCCCCTTTGTCTAATACTCTACTGACCCAGTCAAAAAATTCATAAGATTTGTATGACTTGATCTCCCCCCAGTGAATCCATGCTGCTTGGGATCCTGTAAGTTACTAGATTTAAGATACTGAACAATTTGTTCTTTTAACAGTGTTTCCATCAATTTCCCTACTACTGATGTTAACCACATCCTACTTGCGAAGTCTAGAAACTAATGTATTATTACACTGTAGGCGGATACAACATTAAACCTCTTGCGAAATTCAAAAGAATCACAACCCTAAACCTACTAACTGTGAGACTTAAGCTGGCCATACACTAGGATGATCATCAGTCCTAGCAGGGGGTGGACCAATAAACAGGACGATTTCCCGCTAGGGAAACGTCCCGTTATCGGTACCATAAACCTCTCCTACAGGGACCGATAAACCTACCAGAAGAGGTGGGGCCAGGGCTATGGTGCTGCTGTAAAGCTGCTCTGACAGCTCTAAAGTATACCTTCAAAGCTGTCAGAAAAGCATAGTACATAGATATGCAACAACGTCTATTGCAGGGAGTAGTACAGACAGGGATCAGCCAAAGCAGCATTTCACAAAACAAGCCTTCGGATGATCCGTCTGTACTACTCCCTGCAATACTACTCCCTCGCTGCTGCATATCTATGTACTATGCTGCTCTGACAGCTTTGAAGGTATACTTCAGACTAGTATAGTACATAGATAAGCAGCAGCAACTTTGAAGAAAAGAGAGCCATTAACTTGCTGATTGGCTCCCTTAAAATATCAGGAGCTTGCCCGATCACCCAATAATTGGGTGTTCGGGACAATAATCGCTCGTGTATGGCCAGCTTACTAAAGAGGAAAATTGGCTAAAAATAGCACATTTCCTAATTACAAAGCTCTGTTAAGTAATGGAATAAAAATGTATAAAATCTAACATTCTGTTAGGCACCTTGTACAAATGTTATTCTTTTTCTCCCAAACTAATTAAAATGTTCCAATACCTGTGTGCAGTTACAACAGTAAGATTTGTGCTTAAAGGGTATGGACTAGAGCCAAGATTCTGCGCTAGCAGATGCCTGTATCCGTGTGAACCAATAAGAGACTGCTCCCACCACTTGAAAGGCGTTCTGATAGTTAGACACTACTTTAAAACTTCCAAACTACCCCCACCTAAAATGGCAACAAATTGGGAGTGAGGCTCTCACGGTCATTCCCTTCTTACTGTAACATACAAGATCACTTCCAAACCCAGGTTTAATCATGGCACTCAAAACATAAAAGCAAGCGTTTCAGATGCGAGCAGAAAACTCATACTGTACTGTCACGTAGTTCTGTTTGGTAAAAGTGGCTATAACAGCTATGTGCAATACAGCTTTGTATGAAAACATAGCATACACAAAACAGTGACAGGACACTTTTTATGAAAATATAACTATGATGTGAAACAGGTGAAGGAGGCTGAAAATGCATCGAAAACTTAATGCCATTTCCTCTACCATTTTCACATTTTTCATAGACTTCATATGATGAATTCCAAAGTGATTTCTGAGACTTCTAACAAATGTAAACAAAGAAAGTAAATTATCAGCCATAGCTGTCATTGCATAGCATGCGTACGGCACCCTTAGTTCAAAATGATTTTATGCCAATTTTTTCTTCCAACAGATATGCTGTTTTTATCACTTATTTCCTTCTATAAATGCTCATTTCAAATAAGCACTTTATATATGCAATTTGCCATTTAGAATGCAGCATCAAGATGCGGCCCAATCTTTTCTTATTTCCGGACACAAAGAAGACCTCTTCTATGAAATTATACAGAATACAATGGACTAATGTTTCACACTCCTGTGCTGATATCCCTTTCACCATCCTCTTCTGACAGGCTTTTTCTGGCCACAGAACGCATTGTACTCTGGAGATAATTGACTTTGGAATATGATGTTGTTTATACAAAAACAGGTTAGACTGAATTCAGTGGCAGTCTCCCTACTATGCTGATTATTACATGCTCCTGAATGAACCATTTGCTGGTTTATGATGCAGATATTCTGAAAAGATGGAATAATTGTATAGGTCTAAACCAAGGAATGTCAGGAACAGGTGGTTATAGGATGGATGCTTTCAAATTACTAAGAAAAATGATAATACTCAAATGAATCTCTATTTTATCTCATTTGAAAAAGAGAGTGCCGGTTGTTATGGCGACAGTCAAAATGTCGACAGTTGAGTCTTACGTTAGTATAATTGTACACGCTGAAGCTTCCCTGTACCTGCAGAAGCAAAACAGCCCCAAAGCATTATTGACCCTCCGCCATGCTTCACAGTAGGCAAGGTGTTCTTTTCGTCATATGCCTTGTTCTTCCTCCTCCAAACATAGCGTTGATCCATGGGCCCAAACAGTTCTAATTTTGTTTCATCAGTCCACAGAACACTATCCCACAACTTTTGTGGTTTGCCCACATGACTTTTGGCATACTGCAGTCGACTCTTCTTATTCTTGGGAGACAGCAAGGGGGTGCGCCTGGGGGTTCTGGCATGGAGACCTTCATTACGCAGTGTGCGCCTTATTGTCTGAGCTGAAACTTCTATACCCACATCTGACAAATCTTTTTTCAGTTCCTCAGCAGTCACACGGGGGCTTTTATCCACTCTACGCTTTAGGTAGCGCACAGCAGTCGAAGTCAGGATCTTCTTTCTTCCACGACCAGGTAGCATTTCAATAGTGCCCTTTGCCTTGAATTTGCGAATGATGCTTCCTATGGTGTCTCTTGGTATGTTTAACTTCTTTGCAATCTTCTTATAGCCATTGCCCTTGCTGTGAAGACAAATCACCTCTTCTCTTGTCTTCCTGGACCATTCTCTTGACTTCACCATGTTTGTAACCACACCAGTAAATGTCTAGAAGGAGCTGAGTATCACAGTCATTTTAAAGCTGCCTAATTGGTGCTTATTATGCTTGATTGGTGCTCGGTGACATCCACAGGTGTTTTCAATACCTGATTGAAAACACCGGAATGAACCTCTCTTCTTCAGAGTGGTAGTCTTTAAGGGGTTGAATAATTGTGGCAATGAGGAAACCACAAAATAAACATTTACTACTGTGTTATATAAACTATTGATGTCATTTTAGTTGCATTTGGTTCTTTAAAACGTCCTTGTAGGATTTCATTCTGAATAAAATTCCAAATGTACACTATAGTCCCTAAACCCCTTTACAGCATTGGGGGTTGAATAATTTTGAACACAACTGTATATATATATATATAATTACATTTGTTAATTATTATTATTATTTTTTACAAGACACCTGCATTACATTAAGTTTACAGATGTTACAAACAATATCAACATAATAATTAACTGTTGATATACTAATAAGGCCCAATAAGCATAGCAAGGATGTAGGACAGAAAAGAATACTACCCAACCCAAAATGATCAACCTTTACAGGGGAAGTTCCAGTACTTATTCAGAGTAGATTTGCAGATCATGACAGTGAGTAAATTATACCTCCTGAACAGCATGATATAGTTATGCTCTTCTCTACAGCACTGAGAACAAGAGTTTGATCCCCGAACAAGGCCTTATATGCGTGGAATTTCTAGAAGTAGAAACGTGCACGTGATCCCGATAAATTACTCATTCGAATATAGTATAACAATTGTATAATTGCTATATTACCATAATAACGATATTGTTATAATGAAGCTCTGCCTTTGAATACACACTTTAATATTGTTTTCCGCTTTGTGATTGAACAAATGTTTATCACTTTGATTGTTTTACACTACTAAAATGTCTTTTGTGATATGTTGAATCATATTGTGCGAGCTTAAGAAATATAAAAAAAATAAGAAATATGATAAACTATTTTGACCCAACTGTTTATTTAATTAAATGGACACCATATAGTATATTTTTAAAACTGGAACATGGCTAAAGAGTTCCTGTTGTGGGCTGGATTATGACTATTATTTTAACAGACATATTTATTAACACGCTGATACTGCATACAACATTCACCAGGAAGAAAGAAAAACAGAAAAATATATGTAATCACAGTATTCATGCAGACAGGAGTGGCAAGTTTTTACGTTTGTAACACCACAAGAATTGCAGTTATGCCAAGAAGCAGAATGTTAACCCAAAAATAACTATCAAATTGGGCATGAGAGATTAAGGAAATGCGATAAGCCATTCACAAAAGTATTAAGAGAAATACTGTGCTGTGATATTTATCCTCCGTGTGAACACTCATTGTATTAATATACATTAAAACATTATGTGCAGGAATGGGAAAACATCTAAATGAAAGGAATCTCTTCTGTGAGCTGCAGCCATAATTCAGGAGACTAATTGTGCTTGTACAATGTTTCTGTACATTTACATTTTCCATTCTCGCTACTGTATTATATTTCAAATGTACTTCAATAAACTTATGTCTGAAAACAAGACAAAACGTACACAATGTATGGTGGTTTATATGCCATCTTCAGTGTTACTGTGTACTAGACAGAGCAAACTGTATGCTTCATATGCAAGAACAAATGTGAATCCTGACTTACAAGAAATAAATGGCTAAAAGACGTCTGCTTATATGTGTTAATAAGTAAATCTGCTGCACAATCTGTTGCATTTCCTGGTAATGGTCTTTGCTGTAGTTTATCCAACATTTAACCTAATCAAGATGTTCTTTCCTAGCATTACTGTACATTCACAGGCAGCTTTGCACAATTACTTGTCTTGGCTTCAAGCTTTCAGACATTCTCAGCTGTTTTCATCAAGAACTATCTGTGGCACAGGGAACAGCAATAAGATCATGCACATGGATGTGGGAGCTTAGCGCCATTTAACAGATAGCTCACTATTCAAACCAGATGTATTTCTCCCTTAACAGAATTTCTCTGGACCTCAAAAGCCGATCTAGTTCTCTTTTATGTCAGGTGGTGGGAATGTTCTCATTTTACATTTGTTCTTTACCATGGAAAACATAAAAATATTTCTTAGGAACTAGTTGCAACATCACTGTAATTCTTAAAGTACCGTGAAATGCTGGTTGAGCTTCTAATGAGTACATTAAAATTAAAATGAAAACTAGCACTACTTTAAAAACTAGTGATATAACAAACATAGTAAACACTTTCTTTTCTTCAGTGTTTACTAGAGAGGAACAAATGTTAGGAATACATAAAAATGAAAAAGCAACTGTACCATTACTTAATATTAGTTTTTTACAAAAGAAGAAGTCCAAAGGCGGTTAAAGAAAATTAAGATAAATAAAGCACCAGGCCCTGGCGGCATACACCCAAGGGTTCTTATGGAGCTACATTCAGAAATTGCTAGACTGTTGTTTTTAATTTTCATAGACTCAATTTCAACAGGCTGTGTACCAAGGGATTGGCGTATAGCAGATGTAAGAGAGGAAAAAATGTTAGGAATACATAAAAATGAAAAAGCAACTGTACCAATACTTAATATTTGTTTTTTACAAAAGAAGAAGTCCAAAGGCGGTTGAAGAAAATGAAGATAAATAAAGCACCAGGCCCTGGCGGCATACTCCCAAGGGTTCTTATGGCGCTACATTCAGAAATTGCTAGACCATTGTTTTTAATTTTTATAGACTCAATTTCAACAGGCTGTGTACCAAGGGATTGGCGTATGGCAGATGTAGTGCCATTGTTTAACAAAGATCACATCCGGGTAGTTATAGACCTGTAAGTCTGACATTAAGAGTTGGGAAACTGCCGGAAGGTATACTAAGGGATAATATACAGGATTTCTTGATGTGCAATAAGATTATTAGTGGGAATCAGCATGGATGATAGGTCAGCATGGATGATAGGTCATGCCAAACTAACCTAATTAGCTTCTGAGAAAGTTAGTTTGAACTTAGACCAGGGTAGTGCAGTAGATGTGGTCTACTTAGATTTTACAAAAGCCTTTGATACAGTGCAACACAATAGATCCACAAAATAAGGGAACTGGGTCTAGGAAACAACATTTGTACTTGGATCAAAAACTGGAGAATAGGGAACAGAGAGTTGTGATAAATGGAACTTTTTCTAATTGGTAAAAAGTTTTAAGCGGTGTACCAAGGTTCTGTGCTGGGACCACTCCTTTTTAATATATTTATAAATGACCTTGGTGATGGTTTAGAGTCTGAACAAGATGTAGCATCTATGCAGAGGGGCTTGAATAAACTGGAGGATTAGGCGGCCAAATGGAAGATGCGCATAAAAGGATACAATCTATATATTAAATGGCATAAATTTAGGGGAATCTTTAATGGAGAAGGATTTGGGAGTGCTCGTGGACTTAGCAATAGTGCTTAATGTTAAGCAGCAGCTGCAAGGGACAATAAAATATTAGCATGCATAAAAAGGGGCATAGATGCAAAAGAAAATAGTGTCATTTTACAATTATATAAATCGTTGGTATGGCCTAATTTCGAATACAGAGTTCAGTTCTGGGCACCACTCCATAAAAAAAGGCTAGAAAGGGTTCAGATTAAATCATTGGTAAGGCTTCATCTCTAATACGCAGTTCAGTTCTGGGCACCAATCCATAAAAAACACATTTTGGAACTAGAAAGGGTTCAGAGAAAGGCGACAAAATTGATAAAGGGTATGGAACTTTTTACCCCAAGGACTGTGCACAGGACATGGGGGCACCCAATAAGATTAGAGGAAAAGAAGTTTCACAACCAGCAAAGGAAAGGGTTCTTTACAGTAAGGGCAATCAGGATGTGGAATTCACTGCCAACAAAGGTTGTGATGGCAGATTCACTTGATATGTTTAAGAAAGGATTAGATAAATTTTTAGCAGAAAAGGACATCCAGGGTTACCAGGACCGCAAATTTAAATGATGGTCAGTAGCGGAGCCAGGGAGAAATAGAACGGCCATCTTGGGTCTACAGGGGATTTTTAATTATTTTTTTTTACAGTTTGGAGGTTGCTTCATATGTACTAACTTCAAATATAAAGATAGGGATCGCAGGATTCCAAAATAGGTTGAACTTGATGGACTTTTTCAACCTCATCAACTATGTAACTATGTCATTTAAGATTGTATGCGTTATAGACAAAATAAATGTATTGCTGTGTTTTTCTAATACTACATTTGCAAATCCAGCTTAAGTATATAAACCAGTCATAATAAATGTATGTTACCATTTACTTAACAATATCAATAGGTTGCAGGGATGGAGGAGTCTGGTTACTATAGTATAAGGGAGGAATGTACGTATGTGAATGGATTCCCCTTTTGGAAAGTATAAACTCATTTCCACCTTTGTACCTATGATGATCAGTTTGCTGTTAACATTAATAGCTGCTAAGAAGCAAAAACATTTTTACTATATTTACTGTACTTGCATTAGTGTATTTAGAATAATGAGGATCAAGTGCTGAAAATGATATGAAACTGGGCTTATAAACAATGTTCTGGTCATCGATATTCAATGTAAAAATTTTTTGCCCACAAACACCCACTGTATTTGTGGCACATAACATGCTCTGAATAATTTTACCTTAGGTTGAGGAGGTGGTGGTGGAACATAGGGTGGGTCCGTGATGTAGGTCTTCTTACTATTGGCTGATGGATATGCCCCAGGAGGTTGCTGACCCATAGCAGGTGATGGCGTATATGCAGGTTCAGGTTTCCATCCTCCTCCCTGTTGTGAATAGGGAACCTCAGAATTATTTCTTCCCCCATAGCCCTGTGTAGCAGGATAGTAAGGATCTTGATACTTCACTTGTTGGTTACCCTGGGGATAGCCATAACCAGGTTCTGCATATCGCACAGGTTGAGGTGGAATGTAGTCTGGCTCACGTTGAATTGGTTTCTGAGCAGTGTAGTACTGGTTTGGTGCAACATTGTACTGCTGACCACCGGGCTGGGGGCCTGGAGGGACATAATGAGGGCTGGGCTGGGCAGTTTTCACCTGCACATTAAATGTGGGTCGGCTGGGAGTGGAAGCTGTGGCATAAGATGCAGGAACAGGCTGAGGCCTTTGTGCTCCTGGTGATCCAGCAGGTGCAGGTTGAGAAGTAGATTGCGGCTGTGGTTTTGCAGCAGACTTCTTAGTTGCCGTGAGAGGAGGTTGGTTTGGTATAATCATACGCTTATGGCCAGTTACTGGTGTTCCAGCTGAGGGATGAGTCAGCGTCCCAGTAGTGGATCCAGACCCCTAAATATAAAATATATTTATAAAATTAAAATCAAAAGGAAAGAAAACGATAGAAATGTCAGAAGTCTCTGACAACTACATGTAACAACAAACAAAAAGGTTTAGGGCTGCAGACAGGTTTTTATCAAGCTCAAAGACATAAAATGCAATAAAAATGGAAGTAAAATGAATGTCTTTTTATTTGTTACAGTACAAAAAGTAGACGACATCTACATAATTTCATGAGTAAACTACACTCAATCATTCAGGCTCAGATACACTACACACTGCTGGTCTTTGAAAACATTAGACAAACATCCGATGTTTTTGATATTGAAGATACTTAAATTGGGGATACCAAGTCCTCACATTCTCTTATTTACTTGCATATGTTGACTAATGCTTTTATAACTTCTCCAATAAATTTTGTGAGCATGATATAAAAAAAAGCTAATTTTGTCATATTTTAAGACTAAAGCTGGTAAAGTGTCTATCAATGCCTGAAATGAATCCGAGATCATTTACAATTAACTTTGCATGTACAATGAAATACAAATATTTCTCAATATGATTCAAATAACTTAACTAAAATAACGTGAAACTTTATAAAGATATATTAAAAGACACAGCCACAAGAAAAAACAACTTAAGAAATGTTTGCCTTCTGAGTACAATACACTGTGGTTCTACTAGACTAAACAAAGTCTTATAGCACCATAGGTATGCATACCCATCTCTGTGACTACAGTACAAAGCATGTTCCAGGGACACTATAAAAAGTCACACTTCAAAATTTTAGAAATATATTCCTCGTGTTGGGCGGCTGACTCTCTTCTCGTATTTATAAATTCACATTTATAAAAAGCACTTTATAAACAACCTATTTACATTATTGATGGCAAGCTACCGCTGATAAAATCCAATACCAGATCTGCCTATTAATGTCTATATATTTATAAACCGATAAGAAACAGACACATGCACAGTATAAGCTTGGAATACTTTTTGATCCAGTGGCATTCGCTATTTTAGAAATACAGAAAGCTGTAAGCTAATTTATGGCTGTCCCTAATTTAAAAAAAATTATAAATTGATAAGTATGCCAATTGGCATAAGTACCCATTCATTCTTTAGAAAGGGTTAGGGTTAGGCTGCGGGAAGGGGAGTTTTAGGGTAAAGCTGCAGGGAGGGGAGTCTTAGGGTATTCTGAAGGGGAGGGGAGTCTTAGGATATTCTGAAGGGGAGGGAAGGTTAGGGTTAGCATATTGGAAGGTTAGGGTTATAGAAAGGGAGGGTTAGAGTAATGAATGGGGAAATTTAGGGTAAGGATTAGCATAAGGGTTGGGGTAACATTCATACTCACCATTCGGTGCATTCTGAGTCTTTTTTCTTTTGTTGACCCAACCCTTTTCATCCTTAGCATTTACCCTGAGAGTGAAATATTTATGTCTAAACCTCAGCACAACTGATTGAAGGTTACTCTAAATTTCTCTGCTAAGCTATGCAATAGGTCAGCATGATGGGATCCACACCTTTTAATAAGCCTGTTATTACAGATATTATTGCATTCATATTTCTGCACAGCACCATCTTATGGGTGAACATTCATTCTAGCAGAGGTGCCTTTGAACAGTTCTGTAAACGATTCACAGGAAACAAGAGAGAGTAGTGTGTATGAGGGACATTGCCGTGCCTCCCCCCCCCAATGGGGCAGCACTCTGGCTCACTGAGTAGCACTTCTGTCTCACAGCGCTGAGGTCATGAGCTCCCGGACAAGGCCTTATCTGTGAGGAGTTTGCATGTTCTTCCAGCGTCTGCGTGGGTCTCGGCGGTGCTCGGTCAGGTATAATCTCCTTAACAGCTGCAAGGACTTAATTATGTGGCCCCAACTAAACACATAAGTGAACATACGACAATAACCGAAATTACCAGAGGCAAATTCTCGCATTGCTGCACTCATAACACAGATATATCCAATAACCTTAGTTCTATTTGCCATTTATACAGTCCGTTTTATACAAGTATAAAGTCCAATTGTTTCATATAACTCAAAAAGTCTTATTTGTGTAAACGAGGACTTTCTGAATCAAGTCTAATATCTAAGACGACAATCAGTGTTTGTTGCATATGTTCACAAAGCAATAAAACAGGGGATGGTCTGACTCTCCACCTTGCTGGTTCTGTACAGTTGTCAGTCAATGAACGGAGTATAAAGATCTCTGGTGAGCTCAGCAACATAAAATAGGCCTTTCCAGAATAACAGAACCACTTTACAACATCCAGGCAAGAGCACTCCTCTCCAGCAGTTTGGCATACCATCATTTAAGTCTACCATAAAGCAAAGACCTCACAAGAACAAATACAGAAGGTTTACAACAAGATGCAAACTATATTTAAGCCCCAAGAACAGAAAGGCCAAATTAGGGAGTGAGGGATTTCTTGTGCAAAGCATACGTCACATAGTATTAAAAATAAAAATTTGAATTATGATCATGTTAATCTGTCCAATTACATGCAAGGCCCTGATTATAGGAGACTGTGTATGAAAAAGTTTCCAATTCCTAAATGCCGAGATCACGTTAATGCCTGCGTGGATATCACAATCACTATCATTTTATACATACACATGGGTCTTTGTATCTTTTTTGTTTCATTTTAAAGCCATTCTGGTGGTGTACAAAGCCAAAATAACAAAAAATGTCCAAATATATACAAACCTACCTATATAAACATACACACAGAAAATCCTTTCACCATGTAAACTGGCAGTGCCCCTAATATAATACAAAGGACCAAGGATGACATTTCTCAGACATGCTTTATGACTTCATTGTTTGGTGGATTTTTACACACTATGAAATGCAGGTCACTTTTTTCTATATAGCAATATTTTTTCAGTTGATGTATCACATGTAAGTATCTAATGTATACTCCTATGTCAGGAGAGGTCGGATTGCATTGGGAAAGCTTTAACATCTGGTCAGTAAAGACATTACTACTGAGGCATGACAGACCCATGTCTCAACCCTGCAAAACGCAGTGAGCTGGAGTGATGTTGCTACAGCAACAGAGCGTGCAACAATAAAGCTGCCTCATACTGCAGATGTCCACAACATATAAAGCACGTCTGCAAAATTAATATACAGATTTGTTTCTTTCATTCCCAAGATTAAAATCCACAACACAGCGTGGAAAGAATTTCCATAGGAGTGCCTCCATATAAGAATTCGCTTTTGTTGTGACAATATGGGAAAGATATTGGAAAATGTTTTATACTGTGGATAGCAGTGGTCGTGTAATCTGCTTGTCAGCTCCAGCAATGACAACTGCAGACAAGCACAAATAATCTCAGAGTATCCATACTTACAGTGGAACTTCTCCATAAGAAGCAATGTCCCACAAACCATTCCATGTGCGTGTATAGAATGTATTCCACAAAGTATAAAGTGGTCTGCATAAATATTTGAACCAATTTGTTCAATGCCACATGTGGTACACCTGTTACAAAGCAGTCACTACTTTACCCTAGGACAGTGATGGCTAACCTGTGACACTCCAGGTGTTGTGAAACTACAATTCCCATCATGCTTTGTCAGGTATCCACTATGCTTTTGCAGTTAAGGCATGCCGGGACTCGTAGTTTCACAACACCTGGAGTGTCACAGGTTAGCCAACACTGCCCTAGGAGAGTTTAAATAAGTGTGTAGGCAAGGTTTGTAGGATCAGCTATTAACACTAGCATGGTGCAATCTGTGGGACATTTACCTTCAGAGAATAAGCTATGTTAACCTTCAAGTCAACCTCTATTTTAATTTAGTTAAAATAAAATAAAATGACTTAAAATTCAGGTCTCCATTAATTTAAAGAATCACTTCAGATGTGTAATAAATCATCTTTAGAGTAATATACGGCTTTACAGTATTACAAGATGAGACAATGCATTTCATTAAGTGTGGTCTTTGAAAGTATCCCAAAATATTGATTCTGGAAAGCAATCAATACTGAATCATACACAATGTTCTGAGGCCACAAGCTATAGTAATAGCCTTCTGCAGAAAAACATACTTTAGTACAGTCATTTGTATGCAGATACAAATACTTGATAACTGTCCAGAGCAACAGGCTACAGAGCAGCATTTTAAAAGTCCCTTTTCAAAATTAGCTTTTTATTAGTACAGATTTACAATTTCATACTCACTCCAAAATAAAATATATAGTTTCAACATAATTAAATCATTTTCTTAACATTTTATCCTGATCAGAATAACCAGACACTAAGCTGTGATGTCTTAAGACAACTCAGTCACTAATTTATGCTTCATAAACAAACCGGGTCACATAAGAAAACAATTATTACCTAAGGCCACATACCAGAAAAATAGTTACAAGGGAATTCAAGAACAGACCCCAAGCCTCAAATTCCAGTCCTAAAATTGTCACTACACTAAAATTCCCACTCGGTGGCACATTAACACTTCAGGGTTATTACAGCGCAAATGTATTTAAATAAAGCTTTAAAGTAAGGCTAATTGCTGTGATATTGCTATTTAAACTTCATGAATATTACGTTTAAAGTAAGTGCTGAAAGTCACTAAGCTAAGTGGCTCTTGCTTTATTACACAGTGTTCTACCAGTCCATATTTATCCTTGTCAAACAGCAAATGAAAGATGGCTTGAGGAAAGTTACAGTACAGTATGTTCCACAGCCAGCTGCAGCCTGCTGAGGATTTAATGTATAACGAGACGCAGAGATAGAAATCAATAGTGTAGAGTGTGCTAATGTCAAACGCAGAAATGTCACTTGAAGGAAAGCTAAGGCGACCAAGAGTTATGGGAACATAATACAGTACTGGGAATAGTGTGACAAGCTGCCCTGAAATAGGCTGCAACACTCAGACTTGTCAAAGGCTCTTCACGATCACAACAGAAACGTGGCAAACACAAGACCTCTCTTCTAGAGGCGGGATGTAATGTTCATCTCTCAACATAAATGCAAGCAGCAAAACACAGCAAAAAATAACAATGTTACTGCTTCTATAACGCTACAGGCTTAAGAGATCCAGGATATGAAGAATTCACTAACTTTCTAGTGTCAGACTCAGAAAACATACCGTACTTCAGCAG
>WWET01000021.1:817440-832903 GCA_011038615.1 Limnodynastes dumerilii
CAGGATTTAGTGTGTGTGTGTGTGTGTGTGTGTGTGTGTGTGTGTGTGTGTGAATATAATTTCAGTTCGCACTCATTTTAACATGTGTATTCTTTTTCTTGATATTAAGAAAAAGGGTTTTATTAAGCACTTGTATAAAAAAAAAAAATTGAGATTACTCCCCAAATCCTATAGATTCATATAACTGCCCACTGTATTAAGACGATCAGCAGCCCAGTATTGATCCACAATAGTGCCCCAAGACCTTTTTATGCCCAATTGTAGTGTCAGAATAAAAATAGGTCCTGCACCAGGTAATACCCAGGCGGGAATGTGAAGGAGACAGTGCTGACTACTCTGGTTTGCATTATTATGTCATTTTTATACTCTGCGAAAGAATTGGGTTGCACATGTAGAAGAAATGACCACATAGGGGCCATGCTATCTTTGAATTAGTATATGAACAAATTGATCATACAAATATATTTGGCACAATATTAGAATTTATTTTTAAATCAAATTTGCAAAAACACAGACTCCATTTAGCAAAGATGATGATAGAACTCATTTTACAGATCACCCCAACACATCACGTACAACTTCTCCGTATTTTCTTTTATGTCATCACTCCATACGTTTCCTTTACTTTCTGCAAAACACACTATAGTCTTCAAATAGTAGTTGTACAGTCTGCCGGATCGCTTGCCATCAGTTATCTGCATTACTAACCACTCTCTAGTTCTGACCAATATGGGAGTAACATGCTATAGCATTAGTGTGACCGTCGCCCCTACAAAGCATAAGAGTAACTCATCACAACCATTAAGCCTGTGTGCCAATGTTTTCATCAACACTTCAACTTATAAACTGCTGCACCGGTTGGTTTAGATCCATTCATTTCTTGTAACAGCAACAGGTTTAAGTCATTTGCTACAAAATAGTCAAAGGGCACCTTTATTGGCATGTCAGCCCCCTCAATTTAAGTCACGCAAAGATGGGAACACTACCACCAATGACATATGGAAAATAGTTCCCTATCTTTATGAATGAGGAAAGAAACATCTATATCCAAAGATGGATGGGTGTAATTGCACAGTACAATTGTAGTACCTTTTTATCTGCATCCGATAGCTAACTGTTGGCTGTGTCATTTGCGAAAATATCACAAACTAGAAATTAAGACCCTCCGCAGCACCCCGAGATTCCGTTGGTTCCAGACAGGTTAATGCACTTAGACTGCGGGAAAGGTATGTAGTGTAACAGGTTAGTCTTAGGCTGCGGGGAGGGAATGGATGGGAGAAGGGTAGACTTAGGGCCCGATTTACTAAGCTGCGGGGTTGGAAAATGTAGAGATGTTCCTCATTCTAGATCTCATTTAACTATTACATACTAGAGAATGTCAGCTAGAATCTGGTTGCTATGTTCAACATTTCTACTTTTCCAAACCCTAAGCTTAGTAAATCTGGCCCTTGGGGTTAGGCTGTGGGGAGGGGATGTATCAGAAAAGGGGAGACTTAGGGTTAGGAACATTCGTTTTTGTTGCCTCAGTTTTCAGCGGTGAACCACACCCTTTTTTATCATCTGTTTACAGTCTTATTTATTCCTGTATATTACATACACAATACACTGTTGAATTGTTTTTCTCAAAAATATCATTCAGCACGGTAGAGAAAAACAGAACGTATCTTTAAACATTTAAGTGCTGCATATTATGCTTGTGCTATACAAAAACCTGTTCATATTACAGCCTCAAATTGCACAGCCACTATACATGAGCTTACATGCCTGGCTTTTTCATTTAAACAAGGAAAATTAACAAAATGCATTCCAGGGAAATAGCAAACAGTGCCAACATAACATGCCAACGAAAGACATTCTAACATAATACAGCTGCTCATGCCAACACAATGAATTCGGACAACACTCATTGAATAGTGCAGGTCTAGTGTATGCCAAATCAGTAGTCTGTGACAATACACAGGGAAAACTTGCTGAACACTCAGTATATGAGCCAAAAGTTCTCACCATTTGCCCTACTTGCATCCACTAGGAATTACATTTTAAATAAACAGTTGAGATGTAGTAGTAAGCATTTCAGAGTTTCAGTAACAGACAGTAAACAGGCCAAGCAATGACACATCAACAAGTACATTATTCACTACTATTATCATTCGCTACTATTTGGAAAGTGAGTAATGTTGGCACATTAAATTACCTTTCGTGTTTAATGACATACAGACTGAAAATAAACATTTTATTTAAATAAATTATTGTGACTTAAACAGGTAAAATAGCTTCATTTATATAATATACAACATACATTTTCTTTATTTTTTATAAATTACAAATTATCCAACAGTAAATGAACAAGCAATATTTGAGCTTAGCAAATGTACTGCCTTCAGTGTATACAGTGCTGAAGCATACAAGTACACCTACTAGCCATCTGTTATCTACAGTAAAGAAATAATATGAAAGAAAATAACAGTAAATATTCAACAATTATATACACATTATTTTGGCAGTGCATTTTGCATCTCTTATCTACAAGACAAAATACTTCAGCTTGATGGCTTAAAACAAAGTATGCAATAATTTATGCATTTTACAGTGTTTTATTTCTACTATGCGGTTGCTTTCTAGATTTCTTCATGATCGTGAAAATAATCCCCAAGCCTTAGACAGCATGCACACTGAGGCTTTCAAGACGATCTTCTTAAAATATATAGTAACAATTCTAGCCCCGACATGCTAAACGATGATCCCTGTAAACACTGCTCTCTAGTTTTCTGTGGATCATTTCAAGAACTGTTCAACTAAACCTTTGTTGCAATATTGTGCTAACCCACAAGGTGGCGCTATGCAAATTATGAATGGGAATCATTTTAGTTGGGACATCGTTGATCTTTTAAAATTAGGACTTTCTAAAAAAAACAAATTAAACAATGCAGCACCTGCCAAACTTTCAGCACTATTTGGCACTAAACACTGAACAGATTTTGGAGCTATCTGATGATTATCGTGTATTGTGTAATTGGAACGATAAATTGTCAGAAAACACAATACATGTTATTTTAATGATTTTTGTGCAGACCACACATTAAAATGTTTTAGTGATATCCTACCAGGGTTTACAGGGCAAAAATGCTATAGAATCATTAGAAACTGCATCATATCTGATGAACGGAATTTTATAAAATCCTAATTTTAACGATAAACGGTGTAAATGTCTTATCAAATAATTAGTGGGTACACTGTCCTGACCTTCTCTGCTCCAATTCTTCCTCTACTTCCTGCATTTGGGCCCTTGTGAGAGGGCATATTTAAATATTTGCTCAAGCAGAGGGTTAAGGCAGCAGAAAATCACAGATCTGCTAGTAAATCCTGTGTAGCCTGTAAGGATTAATTATTATGCTGATGTATGGTATACATAAATCATTTATTCTATTTGATCGTGACCGAAAAATATAGGGTCCGATTCAACTGTCTGCAATGCCTGTTAGCAGTGCTTTTTTATTTTTTTATTTTACTGTAATAGACGGGAATAGGCGCAGTTCACACTTTTTCCTGTCTTCGTGGACGACTGAATCGGGCCCATAGTGCGCACCCAATTGAAAGGGTCAATCGTTTGTGGGTGGTAACCAAGCTGTGCAGCAGTGAAATAACTGCAGGACCACTTGACAAATAGTTCAGTCTCCCATGCACATGGACCAAGTTATAGAAATTAAAATGCTAAAGAGAGTAAAACAAGCACACTTATACTCTTCCCAACCATACCGTTTACACAATCCTACTGCCGACCAAGGTCACAGTTACAACACCCAATCCATGGAACACACTCGTTCAACGTTACAGCAGACCTCCAGGACCTTTCCTGTTCTCTCCCCTCCACTTTCCTGAACCAAGGGAAAGGTTCTGGCTGCCTAGTACCATTAAAGCCAGGTCTAATAAAACAATAAAAAAAAAAGTGGCAGTTGGTGTGAGGTAAGTGACTGGGGCAGGTAGATTCCTGTCAGCTCTACATCTGGTGAAGGAGGACAGTGAAGGAGGTGGGGACAGGGTTATGTGTTGTAATACAGAGGATTCGGATAGACGGGCTGACATTCCTACAAGACAAAAGCTTTACACGCGCAAAAAGATTGCTTTTCGGGTCATGCAATGACATTGCCATTAACAGGATAGATGGAGGTGTTACAAACGAGGATACGGAGAAGAAATACCTTTACTATCTGATATATGATTCGCAGCTTCTAAGTAAGACTTTAAGCTATATTTTTAACGCATTCATGGAACACACCATTTTGTTTTGTAAGCATGAACTGCGTATAAACAAAAACATTTGTGTGGATTGGAATAATTACATGACTGAAGTTTGTGCAGCTGCTTTGCTTAGGAATCCTTCATTGATAGGACGACAAGTTTACTTACTAAAAGGAAAAATGCCAGAGCAATGGGATTTCCCAACAAACTCTCGAGTGCTTTCTCGTCACTGTTTCAGAGCAAAGTAGCCGTATTTTAATATGGTGGCAGTCACCACTGCAAAATGGGGCTTTTAGAAGTAGAGACAGGCGAAATCTAATTCCAATCAGCTGTCTTTATTTTGAAAAGGCCGCCACTTAAAAAATTTCCAGCTGAATGCAAGAGCGATGTATGTCCCGTCCCAATGCGTTTTATCACAACAGGTTTTCGTCAGGGGGAGTCACCTGAACTAAATAAGGAAACGTGGTGCTGGGGCGGTGGTTGCTGCTGCTTCACATCAAATGTCCGGTAACAGTGTCTGAAGTTGGAGCTGTGTAGTTCAGTTGAGCTTAGTTGATAGGCCTCAGTATTATCTATGTTTAGTATGCAATTCTTAATGTGTGATTTTTAATTTCATAAATGCTTATGCACTATGGTACCCACACCCAGGTCCCCTGACCCAAAGACTCCCTTTTCCATAGCCTGACCCTAAAACTCCTCTCCCTGCAGCCTGAACCTAAATCTCCCCATAGACTCCCCTGTAACACTCATCTGTCCGTCAGTGCAACGGGTCTTCGGCAGTGGTTTCCAAATGAATGAATGTCAGTTGGCATACTTTCCCATTCATTAATAAAATATTGTAATTAGTGCTATTTTTTTTAATAGAGACAGACGAAAATCAGCTTTCGGCTGTCTCTATTTCGGAAACAGCATTTACCGATAATAGGTAAAACGCTTGTATAGAAAGTATTTTACGTAAACTACGTATTGTTTCGTTATGTAGATTGCTATATGTGGTCTTTTACGAATCCGGCCCAGAGTCTGTATGAGAAGACATGTTAAGATGGAGAAAGTGTACACTGAAAAACGAACCCAGTCCATATATTCCCCAAAATCATCTCATTTATGTGTGTTACTGGACATAATCACACAACTCAATGCCAAAACTATTCTTATTCTAATTCATTTCACCCACAAGCACCTATATATGTCATCTCAGAGATTTTTAACCATAATTAAATAAAGCCATTTTAGGGATTGTTTAGGATCTTTATTACTTCTATCAGAGTTTATGCGTTTATCTTTGTTGAGCTAAAACTTATTTTTTCCCAAAGGCATCTCAAGGGAGGTGCATGGTACCGCACCCCAGGTGCCAGAGCCTCCACTCAGCCATCCCCTTTGGTGAAATAAGTAAAAATGTAATAATAGCAATATTTGCAAAGATATTTAAGTACAAAATGCAGCACGTTTTGATTTATTTATGTATTTACATGGCACCAATAAGAGCATAACTTAATAAGTGAAGAGCTATATTAAAGATGAATAAATGTTACTATAACACTATCTTGCCATTTTCAGCAGTATTCATCACAGGCACTACAGGAACTAGACCCAAAATGCAACAACTGGAAATTGACTTTTAAACACGATTTTCACACTGCAGGCTAATCAGTTTAAAGGCAACATTGCCCCAAGTAATGCTTTCAAGTTTCCTACCAAGCAGCAATGATTTAAGTGAGGGTTTACAAATAAATATTAACATTGCTATTACCAGTAAATTTTTTTAGTGAACACTATGCAGTCTATTATATTCTGAAGGGGGGCAGCAATACAACTTAAAATATTGTAATATGAAAAAGCATACATGTAATATCTGTGTGTAGACTGAATATATGATGGGTGGTAAATGTTAAATGGAAAAAAGAAGCAACCGGATCCAGAGCATCCTACCTCCTGTACAGGCGAGGCGAGGCGAGGCGAGGCGAGGCGTCCCCCCCCCCAACACACAACAGTTAGGTTGAACTTGATGGACTGTTGTCTTTTTTCAACCTCATCAACTATGTAACTATGTAACATAAGGGCTTAACTCAGCCCTTACTGCACAATTGAATCTCTCACTCTCCCACCTTGAGTACACGCTGCACACAACCTTCCACCACTGTCGTCAGACAGGCTTCTGGCACAAAAGTCTGGATCCTGATTCTACAGATCTATACTGGAAACCACATATGTGCTTATAAAATGGCCACATAAATGTCTAGTTTATAAATAATATGGCATTTTTAAGAGCCACTCAGCTCAGAGATAAATATAATAAGAAGCCCACCTTGCTTTTCTGTTGTGTTGGCACTCTCTTTTAGAGCGCTTTCATATTTAAGTAATAGAATGTCCGCTTCATTCTGATTCACTAGGATTTACATAAGCTGCAGTGGGGATGGTATGATGATTTATAGAGTGTATATATTTTCTGGTAACATTTGTAAAAGAAAACAAAAATAAATTTTAACATATGCACCAAAGATGGGTCACACCAAGAAAGCAAGAACCACGGTGTAGGGTATACCTTTATTTTTGGTGCACTTTAATCTCTTTGAACTGCACTCAGCTGATCTACCTAGAGAATTCAGTGTTTGTGACTAAAATGAGAAGTTTTGTTACAATGGGTTGGATACAGAAGTCCACTGGATCTACAAGGGGGTCACATCTGTAGTGGCAGCAGATTTCCGTTAGACAGATACGTATGTGAGGGGAGAACATTCCCCTTGTATGTATGGCAACTGCAGTATGCAGGACCCTACCTTAAGTTTTACGCCTCAGTTTTATTTTCCACATTCACCCCACTGCCGGGAAGGCTTCCAGCATGGAAGCCTGGATCATAAGTATCCAGATCCATGCTGTTCCTCAATGTGGCTGTATTCCACAAGCAGAGTGCGAAAAAACTGCCACCTTGCTCAATAGAAATATAAAATAAATAAAATACCTCTCTCTTCTTAGAATGCTATTTTTTATAACACTCCATGGAATTACTGTGCAAGGGAAGAGGTCTCGATATAGAAAACCATGAATAACTGGAAAGATTTAGCAACTGAACATATAACTCCCAGTCTTTACCTGACTCGTGCGAGGCTTGTATGGAGAACTGCTCTCCAAATCTGCTAAGATACTTGTCAAGGAGTCAATTTCTGCATCTAGACTTGAGCGCCGTTCCTCTATGGTCTTCCCACCGGCGTTTATCTGTGGGACAGACATTACAAACTATTACATACAGGTTAAGAGGCAGGTCAAGCAACATATACCCTGACTGTTACACTGTGTGTTAGATTGAACTAACAGAACCAAAGGTTCCAATATCTAATAGAATGCTATAATCCATAATGGAGCTTTATTTTTAAGCATGAGGATGAAAACAGCAGTGCAAAACTAGAAGTATTACGAGAGTTACAAGTACTCATTGGCAAATACAGTATTTTCATAGAGAAACTTTAGACTTATTATATTGTAACTATTTATAAACAAAAGGCACTGATATATAAACAATAAATATTCTGAACATTATTACCTTACTATTATAGACCAAACTCATACTAATCGTGCAGCATGTTTTCATAATGAGAAAATTGCAATTAAATCAGTACTTTACTAGAGCAACACCAAGCAAATCATTCATTTGGGGGCTAATAACACCCATATGCATCCAGTTTGTACTGTCAAATATTAATTGTCAGTCATTTATCAAACAGATATCCAGCTTTACCTAATGTATCTCTCCAAAGAGATACTATTTTACACACGGATTCATAAATACTGCCTCTAGCATTGCAGTCCAAAATAATTTAACATCTATTTGGGATTTACAACGAGGATTATAATGTTAATAATAATTAAAAATACATATAATCTTATTTCTTGGTTCCCATCCCAAACCTATCCTTAAACTGAGGATAATACTACTGCAATGTCATATTGGAAAAAATAACGTTACAACACAGGTCATTAATTTGTTCTGTGTGGCTTTGATGGTCATATCTTCATGAGTGGCTGAACACAGCTCCTGCAGATGTTTTACAAGTCTGCCATCAAACCTCTAATCTCAGGGACTATAAGCAAATGACAGGCAATTGCCCAAATAGTAACTGTCACAAGTAATGAATGTCCCATACACTCTACTACTACAAAAAACAAACAAACACAGCAGCCTAACCTTAAGTTTCCCCTAACCACCCTTGTCCCACGGCCTAACCTTAACCTAACCATTCCAAGACCCCTAACATACCCCACATATTTTATAGTAAAGAGTAAAATCTCAATATTGATAATATGGTCGTACTATCTGACTGCCAAGACATCCATTAACATTCTCTGTAAAAGCAGGAAGCTAATAATCTAGAATATGAAAACACTTAATATTCTATCTTGCAGTGGGTCAGCTAATTTCAACCTTTCACAATTGGTTCTAACAAGTCCTGTTTTTATTATTTTAGTCATTTTGTTTTGAAGGTACAGATGTAATAGTAATAGCAGTATACAATGCATAGTAGATCCCAATGACATTTTATAAGAGCACATTACACAATGGATCAGAGCTTATGTCAGTGCATAAGCACCATCCCTACTTGTTTAACCCTCCCCTCTCCACAGTCTAACCCTAAACTTCTTTGTCCCACACACTAACCTTAACCCCACCCAGAACGGGAAGCTTGTTGAAATAAGGGTATTTGACACCGTACCCGTTCCAAGATTGAAAAATTCTTTATAAGAAAGGCGTCGGCACTGTTACAGCCACAACTAAGCTGTTGGCTGTATCGGTGTCAAAAATGGGATTCCCATAGAGACAAATCTCAAGAAACTCTCCACAACCAAAACGTCCATAACAAATATTAAACTAATTAGCTAATTCTTAAGAATGAGAAAAGGTTTATTTCCTCTTCTTTGCTTTTCAGCATAATTTGCATAATAGAAGGGGTATTCTAGTGATATATTTGATTTTAAACACCAGTAGACAGCTCACTATATAAACACAAGACTCAGTCAAATGTTTGCATAAGAGCTTTACTAACGTTTATAAACCACTGACCCCCATATTAGTGTAACAGTAATAATTATATAGGGTGTTAGACTTTACAAACATAATAGGGAGCAGTGAAAAAGTAAATGGTCGTTCTATTCAGCACAAAGTTCTAAACTCTCCGATTAACTTTCAATTGTTCCTAACCTGTTACCTGAACATTGAACATTGCTTCATCAGGAGCAGGTGGGGGAGGAAAGTTCCCAAGAGCAGATGTATGCTGGATACTGCTTATATCCTCAGGAGGTGGAGGTGGAGGTGGAGGGAAATCCCCTGTATAAACAAAAAAGTGACATTTATTTTTTTTTTTAAATGTATGAATCTATATTTATAAGAATCATTTTAGGTGTTATCTATATCTCTAAGCAGAGACAAAGCCTTTTTTTTCTTTTTACAAACAAAACTCAATTGCCTATAGGAACTTAAAAAAAAAAATACAGTAGTCTTCTAAAGAGCTTGATGTACAGCTTTATAGAGTCCCTTGAAAATTTCAGAATTTCCAGGATAAAAAATAAAATAAACCTGTAAAAACACAATTTTTCTTTTTAAATACATACCACTAAAGAAGGAATACACAGAATAAACAGTTTGAATTACAACAGATTATGAACTTTGGTAAATTACAAATAACCCTTCCGATATGAGACACTCTCAAAATGAGGTAACAGCTGACCATTAGAAAATAATGAGATCATTTATTGACACGTTAATTTGACTGCAAATTATAAACACTGAAATATTTGAAGTTAGTTATATTTGTTATGCTACAGTACAATTATAGTCTGTCACGTGTGACAGTAGAATGTAATATGTTGAGGTGTTTGTACCTTTCTAGTGTTCGCAGTTTAATTTTCACTGTTTTACTAAAAATAGTTAGTGGTTCACCCACTTGGCAGAGAAAACATAAATGGGTGTTCAGTTTGAATGACCGTTATAACTCTAAAAGAGATTGAATATGAAAGAAAGGGCAGAGAATTTGTTTCTGACCAAACAGTTTTAGGAGAACAGGATTAGGATTAGGAGAACAAAATGTAATCAATAGTCCATATGGATATTTGGATAATGGATCCAATTAGTTACAATGAAAGGAATGGAACAATGTTTACAGAAAGAAAGAGAAAAAGAAAATAAAAAGAAGTTTGTTCAGTGAATAATCTCAAATCAGAGACCATCCAAACACTGCAGTGGTCTTATTTTTACAGAAATTGATTTAATTTATGTTATTGGAACACCAAAGTTATAAAAGGTTTTATATCAAGCAAAAATAATGTAGATTGCCCCATGCTAGTTGAAATATTGCATTTATGGATTTATTCTGCAAGAAAAGGTCACCAACTGTTTAAGTCTTAAACAGTTTTAATCATCCCCAAATTCTCTGTGCAAGATGGAAAAAGGAAGCTCAGAACAAACAGCAGCATGGTCTCTAATTAAAAAGGACCAATTCAACTAATTTTATTTCGGATTAATTATTCAGGATTCACTGTTTGACAGATGAGGAATAGCAATTAGTAATTTCAGTGATGTGAGAAGAGTTGGAGGCGTAATCAGTTAAAATGAATGAGTGCTCACAAGGTGAAATAATGAATTATCTTTTCACTACTTAAACACTAAAACACCCACAGACATGGTTTACAGAATAGGATGTAATCACCTAAATGGTTAATGTCACTCCTGTAACAGGAAGAACAGTACTGTCTTACCAAAACAAACAGCCTCCTTTCATAAAGCCTTTGAATAACAGGATCTCGTATGCCAAACCATTTCATACTGAATCTATTTGTCAAGTAGTTAATATTAAACTTAATACACAGCTGAAAACAGTAAACAGTATATGTCCCAGTATATCTTAATATATGATTCAGAAACGTTCTCATTTACAAAACTAGAAAAATGAAATAACAGGGAACATAATTATGGTGACATTCAGGGACAATGCACAATACGCAGGTAATTATGTTTTTAACATAGCTAGTATAGTTAGAAAGCTAATGACCAATTATGCTATCAATGAACAGGTCAAGGCCTATGTCAGTGGGTGGGATGATTAAGAGCATTTATGCAGATCAAGCTACAAAACTAAAAACACTATGTGAGAAACAGCCAAGGAATGTCAGAACGTATTAGTTTTACAACATTACAACAAAGGCGATGGTAGGTTTTTTCTAAATGACAATGAGCAGTTTCTATAGAAACCAGTTATATAAGAAACACATGTTATGGCACAGGCATGCAAACATTAAGGGGCTGATACAAAGTTTGAGAGTAAAGACAATATAAAGTGTAAACAAGACTGCAAAAACTCTCACACATGCACTAATTATCTCCTGCATTGATTACTCCTTATTGGTCTCTCCCATTATAAACCCCCCCCCCCTACTGTCAATATTGCATGCAGAAGCTAAACTGATTTTCCTTGCTTAATGCTCTACAAGAGCTACTCCACTGTGCCAGTCACTGCATTGGTTACTTGTATTTTACAGAATCAAAAACAAAATTTTTTTTGCTAACCTAGAAAGCCATTAACAAGACTGCACCCGCATACATATCCTCACTCATCACAAGATACATCTCAGCTCACTCTCTCATCACAGGAGATACAGCTGTCCTCTACACAAAACAAATGGTCTAACTCCTGGTTACAGGACTTCTCCTGGGCTGCACCCAGTCTCTGGAATAACCTTCCTCGCCCACTAAGACTATCCTCTACTCTTTAAACTTTCAAGCGCTCCCTTAAAACTCACCTCTTCTACCAACTTCCTCAACCTACTTCTTACATTTGTCTACACTATTTACAACTATTATGTTATCCAGATCTCCTTTCGTTAGTAAAACAAACTTGGTCACTTTCTCTCCATACTAAAATCCTGCACAGTTCTGCTACTAACACTGCAGTGTGATTGGATCATACAGAGCACTGCACTTTTACCATGCAAGCTGGTTGGCCCATTGTGTGATATAGAGCACTAGCCCTTATGCACCAATCCCCAAATATCCTATAAAATGTTAGCTTGTGGACATGGTTCTCTCACCTACCCAGTTTGTCTGTTATAACCCACTCTTGTTATAATGATTGCTAAAATTATAAAGCTATATAAAAACCGGTTAATAAATAAACTATGTTGCAATGTGAGGGGTGCAAATGGATTTTTATTATTTACCATGCAGGGATACTTTACTTTTGCACATATAAATGACATGCATACACAGCTTTATGTGTAACCTGTAACTTTGAGTTGATTTAGGAAGCTTTACCTCTCAAATCTAATCGGTTTTAAATGGATAGAAAAAAACTCTTATAGTGATAAAATACATGTATATATATATATATATATTGAAACAAAAAAAACTTTAATCCACAGAGGATTTAGCTGCTTATTTGAATATAGGAGCTTCACCTATCACTGTCGCCAATCACTCTTATCTATTTACCATCTTGATTTTATTCTGTGTGCCATTGAAAAATTCTCTAGTCACAATTGATCCAGATTATTACATTTTATGAACATTGAGTGCTGTAACAAGTAATTTTTTTTTTTAGGACAATATAAAATTATAATGAAGCAATAACTAAGTGGTCACATTTATGTTCAGAATCCTCCGACATAAAGCACTCACTCCATGCGATTAATACATTTAGCACTACAAGCACGTGCTGTTCAGAACGCAATATTTCCGGGGGGATTCCATGCGGCAACTCGACATATGAAGTAGTGTGTAGATTTCTAAGCAGGGTGCACTGGAGGATTATCTGATTATCGTTCCAAATCACACGATAATCAATGTCTTTCCAGTGTGTACAGTCAAACAATGCTGTAGAACTGGCAGATACTGCATCACATTGTCGGATTTGGTTTTTAGGAGGTCCTAATTTTACAAAACATGATGTCCAAACGTCTGTCGAAAACTTCAGTGTGTACTGACACACGATCTAGACAATGAGACGATTCCCATAAATTTTTCTGCATAGGGCCACCTTAAGGGTGAGCATATTATTGCAGCAAAGACTTATTTGTACAGTTTGTGAAACAATCCACAGGAAACTACAGGGAAGTGTGTACGGGGCAGCATCGTTAAGCAGTCCGGGGCTAGAATTATTATTTTAGATTTGAAAAGATGTTGGATCATCTCCAAACACTTCAGTGTGTAACCTGCTTTCCTAACAAGCTACCAAGAGAAGTGTGATTTCTGCATTAAACCACTAACCAATACTGCATCATTATATACAACCTGTGGAGATGCTAATGAACAATGATTACTTATTTCACTCAGGTTTATATTTGTTTTATTAATATAGATTTTGGATTTTATTGTGATTTGTTTTTAAATAAAATTTGAAGTATAATTTTTTAGAGTTTTGTTTCAATTTTATTTATTCCAGTTACTATATTATTTTTATATGATTGAGAACAATCTACACTTATGTAGCGTGATCTCCTCCTCTCTGTTGAATGTTGAGACCAGATCCACAGTTCATAAAGTTCGTCCACGTAAGTGGCCTTATTTGACTGGAGGCATGCGAACTCCAGATGTTACGTTAGTAACCAAGGGCCTGATCCAGACCTACGCCGATGCGCTGTGCATACTAGCGCACACCGTATCGGCATGCACTCCCCCCGAACTACATAGAAACATAGAAAGTGACGGCAGATAAGAGCCACATGGCCCATCTAGTCTGCCCATTTGTTTATTCAAAGCTATACTGACCCTAGACCCTATTTACCCTCAATTTGGTTTCCAATTTAGGATACCCTAATATTTATCCCAAGCATGTTTAATTTGTTTTACTGTATTATCCTCTACCACCTCTGACCGGAGGCCGCTCCACTTATAAACTACCCTTTCAGTGACCAGGTTCAGACTCTGGATCCGCTCTACAGAACATAAAATAAATTCCTCTGCTTGCGGCTTCCTTCGTGTCTCCTGCCAGCTGCCATGACACATATTACAGCTACTTATTGTGCCCATGCTGAGTCAGCCTCCGCGGTGGGGATACAAGGATTGTAGCAGGTCCACAGCTTCCAGAAGCCGGCCACCTCTGGGCACTTTTTACAATGTTCAGGCTAGTGGAGAAGTCTCTATTGTTTCTCTGTGGCCAGTAGATGGCGGCGCTGAGCCAACATCCGGGCGCTGCCTGAGCTGTCAATAAGAGAGAGGGAAATAAAGGAGAAGCTGGTGCTATGTATACAGAGGGGCAAGGACGAGCAACTTTCAGTGTGTGCCTGAGCAGGGAGAGTCTGCCGTCTGCTGTGACAGCTGGGAAAATGCAGGCAGAATCCGGCATCGTGGCTGATTTCGATGTGGGCGATGACTTTCACGAGGAGCCAAAGACATATTATGAGCTTAAAAGTCAGCCTTTAAATTACAGGTTAGTGACAGCTGCTGAAACTTGTGCTATGCTGTTATACAATGTCACGCAGCCCGCGATGACTGCCGGCTGTATAGGGGTGCAAGCGATGAATTCCCCGCTGACATATAGCGGCTGTTTAACCCTTTCCAGCCAGGCTGTTTCTGCAGGCGCAGAGCTGGGGAATTATTCTGGTGCATTGCATTTAATACAGAATATTCTGCTGTGTACGGTGACAATGACTCCAGCTGTGTGCTGTACAATGCGTCATTGTGTACAATTGTCATCCCGGCATATTCCTTATTAATCTGGACAAATGGAGCTGTAAATTCTCCCTAATGTCTGATTATTTACTGACTGGTAAGAGGGAAAGTCTCTGGAACCTGATCGGGTTCTGTGTCAGTAACATGAAGTTTCTCAGTCTGTGTCCTAAAACCGGATCAGTTTCCATGTGTTCCAGGGCGTCTTGTGCACAAATCTCCAGCACCCTGTATATATATATATATAGATAAATGTATCGACCGTGTCTGCAATGATCATATTCAGGGGCCATCAGGGCAGACACCCTGGGGCCCCCCAAATATATATATACACACAGCAGGGGCCCCACAAACCTTAATCTGGCCCTGATTCTACTCTATGTCATTTATTATTCTGTTTAATGTGTCACCGGTCGCACAGAAGGGTTTGTGGTCTCTTATGGCTGTGAATGTCACTGTTTCGATGTTTGGTGACACTGTAGCAGTCCCGTATTTCTGCCTGGATGATCCATAGCAGCTCGTTACCCAGCACGACGTCAGGTCATGTGACAGTATATCGTGTAGACATGTTCCCAT
>WWET01000021.1:841799-852916 GCA_011038615.1 Limnodynastes dumerilii
CCTGCAAGCAGTTCCTTCCTTCTGCAAATGACTTGACCGGAAGAAAGACTGGCTGCAGCGGGGATCCTGCGAGAGCAGCAGGACTGGAACTCTGGATCCAGTCCATAATACGTACATATAAAGTAAAACTCATTAAAGAAATAAATATACAAAAACCTGTGACTAGTTTCTATTTCAAACACATTTTCTCCAATTGTAGCTGGGATCAAGAATGTAACAATATAGTGTTTCACGAAAATAGAGCATTTCTTTAAATACCTTTTTTAATGGGACAAGGCTTATAAATGACATACCATCACTTCCTTCAGACTGTCCTGCTCTATATGGATTGTACTTGGGCTTTGGGGCAACTACAGGTGCAAACTTCTTAGGGTTTTGCTGAGTTGATACAGAGATGCTGGGTGTACCGAACCCTTGCGTAGTCTCCATTCTGGCTGTCACATGCCCAAGACTGTCCCCAGAGCTCTTTGGTGGTAGCCATGATGGATGAGACATCTTTTAGGTCTAGAAAAATTCAAACAATGTAAGTTATTATCTAGGTATCTAGAATATCACTTGTTAGAAGAAAAAAAAAAAAAAACATACTTAGTCTTTTAAATCCCTAAAAATGCTGACTTTTTATGACATCATTAATGGTAATTAGGCAGTTTAAGAAGCAATACACAACACATAAAAACAATGTAGCGAACAGATATTTTTCATTGTTATTTGGGATGCTGGTAATGACTAAAGATTCTGAACAATCATGGTAACCTTAGTCACAATGTGAACATGAAAGATTTAATCTCAATTTGCTGACCTCCTTTGCCTCCTCTTCAAGCACATTACATGATGAGAGTGTGCAGATGTTAGACAGTAAATGTGTATGACAACTATACTTTTGTTCTAAACAGAAAGGTTTTGAAACTAAGATAAATTGTAAATGGAAAGCTAAGAAAAATATGTGCTTTAAAAATTACTAAATTTGTTACGTAAAAGGATTTTTAAAAATTATACTAGGTTGGTGCCATAACAAAAATCTGTACAATGGTGATAGTAAGTAGAATAGTCTGTGTATTATTTTAATAATTCTAAAATGTAAGGCAAGATTGTAATGAAAAAGCGCCATCATATATATGAAATTTATTTTTGTTCTGTGTGTTTATCCATCCTGTTATGCATTTGGACACTCTAGCAACAGTTGGGTGAAACAAACACCAGGTAGTGCAGTTGGTTCCTGGCCTGGTTTTAGGCGGGTTGGTGTCCTGGTCAGACCAACCAATGGTGAAATAAATTCAGTATACTTATCTATTCATTAATAAAAGCTTCTAATCTGTGCTATTTCCAAAATGCAGACAGACGATGGGAGACTTTACGGAGACTGCATCCCATAAAATTTATTGGTGTTTGTCTGTCTGTCTGGTTATGCATATGGACACCCCTACACCAACTAGGATAAACAAATGGGAGTTGGTCCAGCTGGACAATGACCAGGTTTTAGGGTCCCAGTAGGACCTCCTGTTGGTGTACACTGGATAGAACATTGACCCAGAGAGCCTGTTCTGAGCCTCTCACTGGACGGATTTTGCAGTTTGCAGTGGTGAGTATGGCACTATCCATCTTTTAATTGCTTTCAATCACATCCTAATTTAGGAGGGACTGTTCCAATTCATGAGTTGCAAAAGGGGTGAGGCTTATGAGAATGTTACAATCAACATGTAAAAGGGATTATAACATTGAAATGAAAGAAAAGCTGGGAATTAGGGCTACTGGTGACACCCCAACAAAAAAAAAACCCCACAGGGAAGCCACCTCATGGGTGTGCTAGAGGAGCTGCTAAGCTGCCGACTATTTTTAAAATATTGACAGTTACATCCAACTCACTGATAACTTAATAATTTGAAGATTTAAACCCATGCAGCGCCTGCTACTTCTGCTCTGTTCTATATAAGCTCCATCTCTGTTCCAGCCAAACTAGACGCACAACTGACTTTTTTGTTCAAACCACACACCCTCTTTTCTCTAAACCTCCCTTTTGCAGTCCACGAATCGGGACAGTCCTTAATAAATCTGTATGTGATGTCATCCAAATCCATACTCCAAAGGTGTGCCATATACCTACTTCTCTTTCATAGAGTGTCATACAGGGATGGAACTACCTCCCTCATGTTTCAAAATTGTGGAATAGATAATCAGTGGTGCACCCAGGGGAGGTTTTGATTGCCCAGAACCCCCACACACCCCCCACCACCCATCACACCCCCCCTCCCCCCCACAAACACGCACTGAACATTTAAAATAAATATGCCCCCCAAAAATTGAAAATTAAAAAGGGGCATGGCTTCATGGCCATATGGGTCAGACTGACAAAGGAAGATGGTAATGGCCTTTGCTGCAATAGGGAAGCAAGTGGAGGATGGTCAATGGGTCACAACAAATTCAACAGTGCTTATGCATTGACACAAGCTCTGGACCATTGTGTAATGTGCTGTTCTAAAGCACTGTATACTGCTATTTCTTTTAGATACCTTCAATATAAAACTACTAACTTATAAATCACCTAAAAAAAATTATCAAAAACAGGACATGTTACAGTCAATAACCAATTGTTATTTTCAAATCTACATTATAAACATCCTGCTTTCACAAAGAACGTTAATGGATGTCTTAGAAATCTTGGCAGTCAGATAGAACGACCATACTATCAGTATTGTCATTTTTATTTATTTATTTATTTTTTAACAGTGCCATCATAATAAGCAGCTATTTACAATTTTAAAGAGTCCTTCACATCAACTTCTGTCGCATTACAGTCAATTTCCCTAACGTACACACACACACACACACACACACACACACACACACACACACACACACACACGCTAGGCGTAATTTTAGTTTTGGGGGGTATATTGTGGGTCTGGGATTGGCATGTGTGTGCCATGTCCAGACCCCTAACCCATACCTCCCAACTGTCCCGATTTCCAGTGACTGTCCAGACTGCCTTCCAGTATGTCAAGATAAGTGGGCGACAATGAAAGCATGTTTTTTTTTTTTGTTTTGTTTTTAAATTGCCATTTTAATTTTTGCCTCATGCAGCATGACAATGAGGACAGGACGGGGGTAGGGCTTGTTTGTCCCATTTTCAGGCTCGAAAATGGTAGGAGGTATGCTAATCAGGGCCGGATTACCCACAAGGCAACCTAGGCACCCACCAAGAGCCTGGTGAGCCCCAGGGGCCTGTGGCTGCCCAGGATCCAGTCTGCATGTGTGAAATGTCGGAGCTCAATCAGCACATAGTTGGCTGCTTCTCCTCTCACAGCTTCTCCCACTGGCTATCAGTGAGAGGAGCAGTGAGAAGAGCAGCTGACAATACTGATGGCTGCATGTCTGTGTCAGCAGACGAGGAGAGAAGAACACAGAAGAGGAAAGGTGGTTAGAGGAGGGAACTGGGAAGGAGAGGGGAAAGAAGTTCTGAAAGTAAGTAGGAGACAGGTTAGGAACATTGGGGGTTGGGCTGAAGGTAACAGTGGAGTTGTCCAGACGGCTAGATTCAAAGAGGTGAATCAGGCTGCATGTGATGATGTCATTGCGGGACGTGCACTCATTGTGTGGTGCCTAAAAGTACTTGCATGGCATGGAGAACAAAGGTAAGTGAATGGGGAGCTTGTAAAGAGAAACAGAGGAGGAAGAGAAGTAAAGAGGCAGAAGAAGTGGAGGTGGGGGGAAGCTATGCATAGGTGTGAAAAAGAGGTGTGAAGAGGCTGTGACAAAAGATACAGGACTGACTACAGGTAGAAGATAGGGTATGTTAAAAGGGGTGTTTATTATTTCATGTAGGAGTGATTTTTTTTAGTTAATATTTTGGTTTGAGATTTGTTCTTACTATTAGTGATTCTTTGATTCTTTACATCAGAGGGTTTTTAACTGTAAATAGGCTTAATATTCAATATTATTTATTATTGTGAATATAATTTACTTAATGTCATGCATATTAGACTAAATAAGTATATATTAAATTTGAATATTTTTAACTTAATGTGACAGGTTGTACATAATAGTTTCTTTATGAAATAGGTATACACTTCATTTTATATCTGTTCTAGCATGGAAGGGATGGCTTTATTTATTAACTAAATGTTGTAGCTGCATATTTAATATATTCTCTACCACAAGAGTATTACTATATCTTTTATACAAAAATTGCAGTATTTCTATGCCATGTTAGAGTATTAAGACTACTTCTGGCCTGGGCTCCGTCACTGAGTGAAGGTTAGTCAGTGGCAGGCAAAGCATCCTCCCTGACACTTCTACACATCAAAACCTTAATAAAATAATTATGAATTGTGTCACAAACTTTATAGTAATTTTATTCAGGTTTTGTTTTTATACCGACCTAAATTTTGAAATAACTGTGTAAAAAAAATCATTAAAATGTCCACTTCTTACAAAATTGACATTTTTATTTGATTATTCCCCCCCCAATGGTAATTACACAAATCATATATTAATAAACACCCAAAACATAAATACAATTATGGAGTGTTTCAATGTTATATTAATCAGGTTTTTTATGTATATTAAACTGTTGGGAGGGTACTGGTTAGAGGTAACAAGTTTTATATTAGTTTTCGTAACCATTTTCACTATATATTATGCTTTTATTCAGGTTTTGTCTTTCTATTCTATCAATTGTGTTATTAGCATAGGGCAAAGTAATTTAATAAAAATTGCTAATATTATAACAGGTGGACACTTTTATTATATTATTTTATGAAGATGCCATGGTTTCCTAGAGGGAAATCTGGCCTTGGGGGGACCCCGAACCAGCATTTTGCCTAGTTCTAAATCCGGCTCTGATGCTAATATACATACATTACGTGCATTGAAAACCCCTTTTTCAAAATCCTGCATTTGCCACTGATTAGTGCTCTATACAAAGCATACTAAATAAAATAAAAGTAAAGCATAAAGTTTTTTGTTTTTATTATATTGTTATTATATTGTTGTTTTTTTTTTGTTGTTTTTTAAAGCTGTTGGACCAGATTTTCAGTCCCGTATTTTCATTTTACGTGTGTTCTATTACGTTTAGACCTACTCCAATAATCTTTCCACAGAAGTTGAGTATGCCCAGTGCTCAAAGTTCAAAAGTGAGCGGCACAGAAGCTAGTAACAAATCAAAGAGATCCTAAGATTTGGTCCAACGTTTCAGTTTATTAATTCAAACTTTCATCATGGACAGTGTGAGCCAGACAAAAAAATGACACTAATAAATATACCTACCAACTCAAGTGAATAATACCTTTAAAAGCCCTATAAGAGGAGTTGCGGTGTGTTCAGCCTGCGCAGGTCACAAAGCACACTGTGAGACTGAGACTGAGCAGTGTGCCATGTGATCAGCGCTGAGGGGGTCTTTCAGAGGTACCGGAGGTAAGAGTTTTATTTTTATTTTAAATGTAAGACTGTGTAGAAGTGAGGAACGGCCGCACCTACACAAATCTCAGTCACTAGAATCTCAGTCATCTCACTAGTGACTGAGAAATATAGGAAGAGAGGATTACAGGTGAGTACAGTAAAAAGGGGTGGGGCAATGGGTGGATTGCTGGGCCAGCACGTCCCCTAAGACGCTGGTCCCTGAAGCAAAGGCACCGATTGCACCCCTATAGTTACGCTCATGTCTGCGATCATCTCGGTGATGGCAGAACCATGCCAGGGGAGTGGGGTGAGTATTAGTAAATCATGCAATCAGAATTGCCAGGCTCAAAGGGGAAGAGAGTCTGGCAAAGTAATGATAGCAATTATTTTGTTCGTAAATAGAGCTGTTAATCCTCATTTCTCCTCTTATAACATTAAGAAGTGATCCAACAAATTATCTCATTAGTGCTAGATCAATTAAAACTTTTTTTTTTTTAACTATATATCAAACATTAACACTAATTTCCTTAGAGCCTTGTATGATAAATGAAACAGTGTTTAGTGATAAAAAAAAACGCTATATTATTACCTGTTAATATGGTTTCCTAGACTCCTCCACATCAGCATACGCAATGGGTTAACTCCCCCTTCTGAACCAGGGCAGGACCAAAAGAAGACACGGAGGTATATAATGTGTGCACTTCCTCCTTCCTGTGTCTTCCATTCTTGCTCAGCTCATGCAAAAAAATAAGCTCATAAAGAGGCACGGACCGGGAACATGCCGCCGCGTAAGCGCTATATTTAAACATAAAAAACCTAGAAAGCTCCCTGCCTAGCCACACTAACTCTACCCTGGCTCAGAGCAGGAAGAAAAAAAGACACAGGAAGGAGGAAATGCACACATTATATACCTCCGTGTCTTCTTTTGGTCCTGCCCTGGTTCAGAAGGGGGAGTTAACCCATTGTGTATGCTGCCGGGGGAGGAAGAGGAAAAATATATAATGAAAATACCATGAAAAGTTTAATTCCTTTCTGATTAGCACATTTTTGTAACACATCTGCTGACATTCCTGGTTAAGCATAAATTTTCCCAAAATTGTTCCCACTTTAAAACTAAAAAAAACAAATACTGATAGCCGCTCTGTAGGAAAGTATATAATTTACACATTCAGATAGTGGAAACTCTGCCTACATATAAAAACTATTAAATTAGTGAGACTTTTTTTGTTAAGTAGTTACTAACACCCTCCCCCTGCTTCTGTGTACAACACACTAATATTCACTCCCCTGCAATTTGCTTTGCAGAAACATGTGAGTATGGTATTCCATGGGGTAAATAAACTGGGACTGTGAATCCCAGAGGTTTGTGATGGGGAAAAAAAAAAGTGCATAAGTGCTTGACCGACACCCCAAGGATACTATGCATAAGCAGCAGCACTCTAGTGTACAAAAACCTGCCAAGAAATGCAGAATAATCTTTAACAGCCATTAACTTGTTTTAATCAGGCGAGAAACAAATAGCAATGGTCAACATGTACATGGCAACTGGTTAATGGGCAGTGTTTACTTTCCTTTGCTTCTGTTCAGATTACTCCTGCCTTTCACGCACATGTCTATATTAACCTATAAATGTATTTGAGAAAGCACCATTTTGTGTAATTTTTAAGCATGTCTGGGAGCTTAAAAGGGGCTGTTGGTTCACATGGGCTTTAAGGGGGAATCTAAGGTGAGTTGGCTCTCAATTTAAAAATATAATAGAACTCCCGCTGTTTACAGTAAGAACCAGCACAGCAGAAAGGCTTTGAAAGTGGCTGGTTGCTATTCATATTTTCGCAAATGAGCGCATTTTATTCTACAGATAGGATGTATATTGCAGTTTATGTATAGTAATAGTTACTGTTAATATGTTTTAACAGGAGAGAACCAAACAGCATATGTGAAACTGCAAACTCTTGTAGGAAATGGAGAGTTAGTTAGTGGGGCATTTTTTTTTCTTTTGTTTCTGTTCAAATTTCCCCTGCCATTCATGCCAAATTCTATTGTGGCCTATAAAGTGAATCGCCCACCATTTTGTGGATCTTTGTTAAGAAATGTAGAGGGACACCATGGAAATCATTCTAAATAAAGGAACATTTATGAACAGTAATACTAAAGCACCACATTCATTTTCACCTTTAAAAAAAATTGGCAATAGTAAATGACTCAATACGACTTGTGCTTTCAAAAGCAATGTGTTTATTTTAATATCTGAATTTTCTTATCTTCATTATATAAAAGGTAACAGTTCCAGCAGATGCTCAGAATGCGTTCCCCTCTGGGCTCTGATTCAGTTTATCACAATGTGTTCATATACTTGGAAGTTTAGTACTAAAATATGTTTCTTTTCAGAAGTGACACATCACGAACCTAGCTGATCATGTCTCAAGATACCAAAAGTAAAAAAAAGTTTTTTTGTTATGTGGGATGCAGTCTCTGGTCCGATAATAGATTTTAGTATGTGGGATGCAGTCTCTGGTCCGATAATAGATTTTAGATACACAGGCAGCCGAAAGCTCATTTTCGGCTGCCTCTATTCTGAAAACACCACTATTGCTAAGTTTTTTCAGAATGAATGTGTAAGCATGCCGTTCAGCATAGTTACCAATTCATTCATAAGTCACTGCCACCGCACACCAGATCTGCTGCACCAGAGGCAAGTACTAGGGTCAGGCTAAATGCAGGGAGGTTTATGTCCAGGATGTGGGGAGGGAAGTCCTAGGGTCAGGCTGCAAGGAAGGGAGGGTTAGGGTAATGGAAGGGGAGGGTTAGGGTAAGAATTAGGATAAGGGTCGGGGCTACATTATTACTTACCAATCAGTGTGGAGTCTTCGTCCCGGGGATGAACGATTGCTTCTCCTCCTCAAGGCTGAAGCAATCAATTTGAGACATTTCTATATTCTCCGGTATGAAATACCCTTTTCAAAAAAGGACTGTTTGTACTGTCGACCCACACCCTTGTTATATTGGAACTATCTGTTATGATTAATATCTTAAATGATGTAAAGGCAGTAAAATATCACATATAAAACGTAAAAGACTTGACAAAGCTAGATCAGCAGATCTCAAACTATTTGTGACAATAATATTAATTGATGAATTCATTGATCACACCAGTGATATTTATTACACACAATACAAGGAGCACACAAGTGACTGCTATACTATACAACAGGGCTCAACTAAATAATTTGGGACCTGGCGACCAAATTGTAGTGAAGGTCACATACTATGAACAGGGCACACGGGGACATCACCGTTCTCCTGGATCTCCAGTTTTACAACCAGCTGATCCAAATTCTTAGACTAGGAAGGGTATGGTTATCGGCACCACACACACATGCTGGGAGCGATAATCTCTGTATGAGATCATGCAGCTAAGCTATTGGCTAGCTGCAGTCTCACTCTGATTGGCTGACTGTAAAATTTAATTCTGAATTTTTTTTTCAGACTGTGAGAGGTTCTGCAGCGCTGTGTAGAACCCCACGCTCACAGTAGTGTGTGGCACCGGCACCTCCACCTCCTGGCTGCAGTTTCCCAGTCTGTCTGACTCAGGCAGGAGGTGGAGGTACAAGGTCCGATAATCAGATTTGCCCACACACTACAAGATATAATCAATCGGGAATCCCCTTAGATCAGATTATCGTACCAAAGCCTGTCTGGGAAGATAATCTGAGTTTTAACAAATCCATCAGTACTACTCACTAGAGCGATCAGGCCAATAATCGCTCTAGCGTATGGCCAGCTTTAGGCTCTATGACCATGTAGCTGCCAATTTGCCTATTTTCTATACCATATCAAATATAAAAAATGATACAATATAGAGTCATAACATGGACATCCTGCCCCTGGAGAAAGGGTGTTGTGGCTTCAGATCTTCCTCTTAACAGCTTCACACAGACCCTCCATGGAATTTCCTTCACAATCCTAGGAACTAGGTTAGTTCTTCTATTCTTCGCACTTTCTGCAGAGGAAACCTGTTCTTGCTTATGTTATTTATATTTTATTTTATTGGACTATGGATTTTTAAATAGGTTTAGTAAACTTTATTGATTTAAACTATACAAGTTTGATTTATTCTATGCTCTCCCGGTTTTATGGTTCTTTTAGAGTACATTATCTTTTTAAGAAAGCCCTAATGCCTAAAACAGCTTGTATCCCTCCCCACGTTTTCTGGAAAATATGAATTGTGGATATTTATATAAAATGTATTAGATTTTATTATCCTATTGCAGCGGTGGCCAACCCGCAGCTCTTTCGTCTGAAGAATGCGACTCCTGCCCACCGTCCAGTGGCGGGCTGGGCCGCAGCGCCATTAATGGTTCATGGCTGCATGGTCTGTCACTGGCCATTTGCGGCTGCCGGCTGGATATTTTTAAACATGATGTGTGACTTGTGAAGTCCCGGCCGCAGCAGTTTACGTGAGGGCTGGTCTGGTTGGTTGCTAGGATACAAGCCAGACCTCATGTAAACCGCTGTGGCCGGGAATTAGGTTGACTTGGCCAAGACTTAGTTTGACTAAGTTCCGGCCGCAGTGTTTTACATGAGGGCTAGCTGGTATCCTAGCAACCAGCCAGCCCTTATGTAAACAGCTGCGGCCCAGGACTTGGTCACAGATTGTGACCATTGAGTCACTGGCCATGCGGCTGGATGCTTTTAAACATGATCTGTGACTAAGTCCTGGCTGCAGCGGTTTACATGAGGGCTGGTTGGTATCCTAGCAACTAGCCAGCCCTTATGTAAACATCTTCTCTGAGTGACATGCCTGCAGCCTCTCTGAAGTCTCGGCCACCGCGGGACTTGCATTCCAGTTTGCATGCCTGTTGTGTTAAGTCTGAAGTGACGCTGCAGCGGTCCTGCCTCTCTTCTCAGGGTAAAAAAAATTTAATGTTCATCTTTATTCCTTTGCTACTAACCCCTAAGGAATTAAGGGGGGAAAAAAAGAACCAACACACCAATAAGGGGGTGGTGGGACTATAAAAAACAAAAAAGACAATAAGGCACTAATTTACACATTTACAAGGTGATAATGCATGGGGGGAAAAAAATTATATATATTTTTTTTTTTAAATGAGAAAACAACAAACACCAACAGAAAAGGGGGAGTGCATAACCACAAATTATATTAACATATCAAGAATCATTTAGTCCAAAAGAGGCCACAATAAGAGCAAACAGACAGTAAAAGTGTGTGAGTGTGTGTGTGTATATATGTGTGGGGCTGCCACTCAGATGTTTGGTGTTTAAACAAATATAGTTGATTCCAGCTTAATTATGAAGAGCTGTTATTTATTATAATTGCTGTTAATTATGGAGAGTGTCTGTGTGTGTTATGATGTAAGAATGTGTGTGTGTGCGTGCGTGCGTGCATGAATTTATGCGTGTATGTATGTTTCTATATATCTGTGGCTCCTTGAGGTTTTTATTGGACATTTTTGGCTCTTGGCAACCCCTGTCCTATTGCCTTTCTTCTCATTGATATCTCAGGTATACCGTTCACACCTTTATTCACATCAATTTTACTCAGTTGTACATTTGTTTAGATATTGGGACCCTCTCCAACTAAGGGAATTTTAGCAGCAGATTTGGCCCACCCAAATTAGATCAAACTCCATATCAGATTATTACATTCTTATTAAAAAGCAGACCCCGGGTCAGACACTTCCATCTCCATATTAAAATTCAAA
>WWET01000021.1:862894-875927 GCA_011038615.1 Limnodynastes dumerilii
ATAATGTAGCGGGCACAAAGAATGCATCAACAACCTGCCAATACGAATAAAAAGCAAAATCTTTACAAACTTTTGTAAATAGTCTATGGTAAAATATTTAAATTCATTTAAACTGCACACACAACTGGATACTAGTACATCGTATTTGTAGCAGATAGTTTAGAATGTGTCACAGGAAACGTCCGTTTGTAAACTTTGCAAAAACGTCTAGGAACCATGGACCATGCACAAAAATACAGAACCTCATAATTTTGGCATCCACATGGACACTGATCTACTTTCACAAACTGCTATACATGATTGTTTAGCTACAGTCTGCAGGTAAAAGGCATTTGTGCATGACAAACAGTGTTAGAACCTTCATTTGAAAACATGAAGAAAAAGTGTTTAGGGCACTAGGTAGAGAGGGTTGTGAAAAGTGGTCCCAGTTAAGCCAAAATTTATAATGAACTATAATAGCAACTCATGACAGGTAAAGTTTAAGAACAGTTACATGATTGTCAGGTACATAATTATATAGTATCATTTTGTTATTCTCAACTAGTGCTCTAATAGAGATGTCTAGAGAAATATATAAATAAAATTCCTATCCAGAATTAAATATACTGTGAGTGTAAAATATGTAGACTAACCTTTAACATTAGGGCCACTCTCTCTCAGAGCACTCTCTTAATATCACCCGGCTCCTTCTCCCAGTTATATTCAGCTGGGTCACTGAATGATCATAAATCTTGTGCATTAAGGCATACATTGATTTAAATGGGAGTGGTCATATTTTTGATTGCTTTTAACACCATGGTAGGTTAACCAATCTTAGAATAAACATTAATGGGATCATTTTTCTTTTCTGAATAGCAGTAGTTCCCATCATATTACAGTAGAAACAAAAACGGTAAAGTGCGTTGGACATTTGAGGCCTATTTATATATAACTTAAAAGGGCAGTAACCATTACAAATCATTAAGTTAAAAACGTTTACTTCACTTCAAATAGCCATAAGTAACAATTTAATTCCCTTGCTGAAGGCTTCAAAGAAATCCCACACCAAACAGAAAATGTTCAATTATCGGATAAGAAGTGATTCCGGAGCATCACATATAATATTATTGCCATTAAGCTAAGCCAATATTTATGCAACGTAGATATTTCACTAAGTAGCACTAAGCCCATATTGCATTGTAAATTACCTTTTCAAGAAAAAAGTGCATGTGGTTACATCTACAGGGCTACAAGGTTCTAAATAGCATTTTAGGCATTCAGTAGTGCACAAAAAAAAAAAAAAGTATACTAAATTGTATTAAAGATTATTATGTAACCATTTGAAAAAGTGTTGAATATTAATTTGGTTACTTCAAGAGTCAAACTTTTCTTTCTGGAGTTGTAAAAGAATCTAGCAAAAATCTGAAAAACTTTACAGAAAGACACCAATTAAATTTAATTGACCCTTGAAAAGGACTCATGGTACAGACATTTTATTCTACAGCAGCTCTACAGGATATGGCCCGGTGACTGAGATCGATCAGCTTTTTACACAAATAGACCTTTTTCACAAAAGCCAGAAAATCTTACATGTACTGTTGAACAGGGGCTTTTCTTTGACAGGTTCAAAATGAATACAGCTTTCTGAATACATACAACTCACCTAGCAAATGGGAAGTGATCAGTCGCTTTATTCAACTTTGATGGTTTATATAGCGATTGCCAAACTTTTTCAGTTCAAGGCACCATTAGGGTCTCAATTTTTTCAAGGCGCCTGTAAGCCAATAGAACTGCTAACCAATTTTGTAGTAGGTGCAAAAAACAGCAAACAAAGTATTTAGGCCTGGACAAATCAATACTTTATTTTTTAAAAGATTATTATTCTCCTTTCTTTCACCTTTTAAATTCTGTGTGGAATGGAAGACTCCTTTTAGAATGCTGGCTTTTAACCCAATCATTGTGTACTGTCCCATGATGCTACAGAATTGTTTGAAACTGCATTGCATTGTGGGATTTAATGTTTGGAACAGGGTAATTTCCGCAAACAGCGATGTCCCTATGGTTAGAGAAATCTTCTGTGTGTGCTGACAGCCCATCTTCACGGCAACGATTCCTATTCATTTTGTTGAATAGTACCACCTTTGTGGCCATCCACAAGACAATAGAGAGTAGTTTGTTTAGGGACATAGTTATGCTGGTTTGCAGTCAAAATCGTTAATAGCTTAAAAATTTGTGCGTACTCAGCTTTAGAAAACATTTAGGTAACTTCCAGACAAGATGTAGCAGTAACATAGCTCATCCCCACAGAATAAGTAGAGTAATACTGGGTAAAACCATAAGGAGCATACACATTACCTGACTACTGGACCTAAATGGATCACCACAGTGTTGTATTGTTTATGTAAAGCAGTCAATCGGATTATTGATTAGCAGCATACACATTATACAATTACCAGGCCAATCAGCTGATAATTGTGGCGTGAACCCAGCTTAACAAAATTACTCAGGTATGATCTAATTTACAGCTGAGCAGCCACTTAAGTGTGTATATATGTACCATGCATTAGTGACACAACTAATCTTCCCCCCTTAATGATACAGCCAGGCCACTCACCAAATTCACAAGAAATGGGGGAAAATAATACAACTAAGCATCTGGACAAATTAATGTAAAAAGTTTCCCAAGCACCTGTACTGGCTCTACCAGTTTTTGGAGAGAGAGATATAGATATTTATTACATTTGACAGAGCCCTGCTATAAAGGAATTCTTTTAAAGAGTAAAATTATCTATAGATTGTGGTCAAAATCCTGACTTACTACAAAGGGGCAATTTCTAAAAATCAGTAGGATCAGAAGACGGCCCTCTTATGGCAAGCTGCACATGCAAGAGATCTGGATCTAATTCCGAAAGTTGGGACAGGATGCAAATTATACAGTTTCAGCCTTTATGTACAATCTAGATTTCCACATCATCCCCAAAGTCTACCTTGCTACATGTCTGCAGTTTTATGTATGCTCTCTTTCAGCTCTCCTGCTTAAAACGTTGAATTTCTATTACTTGCCTAGTTAATATATCAAGCAACCGAAAATAATACTCTTGATCAGACAAATACTCCTGAAAACGGCAAGATTTTTAAATTTGTTTAAGAATAAATAAAATATAGAATGACCTCTGGTACGGATTCAAAAAATACAGTGCAGCATCTTTACTTTTTACAGAACAGATTAATATTTAGAATATATTCCCCACCCCACTGAAAGACAAACAAACAAATCCAGTGTAATGGTCTCTCTAGTTAATATGGAAATGTCCATAGAGATTAAATACAATAACAAGCCTTTGTCTCTGCGGAACAGTAGAAAATGATTGAGGCAGCAAATAAAAAAAATTCAGCTTCCAATTCATTGAATGCTTATACTGCCTTATACTGTATTGACAGAATGAATTGGAAATTCAATTGTCATCTGCTGTGCACAGCAGTAATCAGTGCGATGGTTACTGGCAGTGATACATGAGCAGAAGATGCAGCTTGGCCAAAAGCACCTTTTTAGGGATTGAATCTCCATGAGAATTGTATCTGTAGATAGCAAACACAATTTACCAATAGCAAAAGTTTTCCTTTCTTCTGGCAAAGAATTTGTTTCTGTTTGTGACAGTGGAGATATGCTAAATGGAACACAATTTGCTCACATTTTTCCAGAAAACAAAGTTTTTTTTTTTGTTTTTTATAAAATAAATAAAAAAATAAAATTTCACAATCTAAATTTAGACTACATTCTCAAACTGGAAAAAATTAATGTAGAACCATACCTGCAGGAGTTAAAATAGAGGTAATAAATTCTCTATCAACAGCAATTTAGAATACGCTTAATATATGCATTTGTACTGATCTCTGTGGTGGGCACTAAATATTTTCTCACATAAAACTTTATACAGCATGATCCCGCAAGGCTGTTTTAAGAAGTAAAATACCAGACAAGCTTCTGCTAAACATTTAACACTTTAACTACCACCTATTGGAAGCAGCATGTACTGCACTATGTGAAATGTATAATCTGTTGTTTAACACTACAATTAACAGGAACATTTAATATGTTAGACATGCGAGAAGTCTCGTCGTACATCAAGCGCACACTGTGACATTGATCCACAACGCTAAAGATAGACAGCAAGTGCTTAAACAGAACATTTATACGAATTAGATTTATCTGAACTCACCACACAAATATATTTTGCTTATACTGTAAGTTACTTCACGCAGACAAGTGTGCTGAAACTGCTGATATAGGAATAGAGAAGCTCCTAGCGGCTGTGGAAGTGAGGGCACAGGCCAAATAAATAAACCTACTGTGGCTACTCCTCCAGCACTATATTTGCCAACCGGTCAAGCATGTGCCAGAGAGGCAAGTCTGTTACCACCCAGTCTTTCTACCATGATTGTTTAACATTTACAACTGTCTATTTAAATTCATCTGTCAAAAAAAAGGCAAAATTGACATTGTTTCTAGGTTTATCACCTCTATTATATATCAGGGCTCGAAGTGAGGGGTTATACGGGGATATACCATACTTTTCCCACTGATTTAATTGAAAAGCAATAAATCTCCATTTACTTCCATTGTTTTTATATATTCATACCGCTGCTTGTAAATGTCCACTTTGACCACTAATATTTATGATAGTCAAGTTGAAATAATGATCATTTTCTTTGCTTTTATTTACAAGCTGGCACATTAGCAGGACACGTGGGCCTGTTTTACATGAATTCTGGGAAAAGGTTTGACTAAACGTTAAATAAAAATATTAATATATTACTGTGTATTAACCTGTATACATTATTTGTACATAGTAAATGTTGTGACAATTAAAAGTTTACAAATGAGGAGACCAGCATCACTTCTGTATACTAGAAGACAGCATTTTACCTCTCCACAGCAGGTTCTCTAAATTCCACACATCCACTTTCATTATGACCCTACATTCATACAATAGCAAGTCATGGTTGCCAGTAATGTTTATTACTGTAGTAGAACAAATTACAGATTTAAAACAAATGTAAAAAATGTTATGTGCGTTTATTATCTTCAAGTATTTTTTTTATTTATTTATTTGGACACTAAACAAACTGATTGCACAAAATATTTGTCCTATACCTGCAGGGGATGCATTCACTATTCACAATTTGCAAAGGCACAAACACCTCTCATCATTATTAACTACCTAGTGCTGTAGAGCACTCCTGTGACACAAACATTGAGCTAAAAACTTTGGAACACAATGTGACAGGTAAGAGGATATTAAACGATTTAGTCATAAAACATTGCATTTTGCAGAATTGTGTGACATACAGTAACCCTTCTGCATTCCATAACAGAACACTCTTACAATGAGTCATGCATCATTCTGCTCACCAAATAAGGATATATTTAGCAGGGGAGAGATATTTGAAACACATACTTTTTATATTTGAAGAGCTCAGCAACAGCTGATGAGCCACAGGTAGCTTCCATCAGCAATACTGAAATATTTGACTTAAAGGAGGGCAGGTATGCTATGATAAAGGGCTTTCTTGCTCTCCACAGCTTACAAAGGCTTTTCTTATGACAGTCTATATATTTCAAAGTTAAAGCTTAAGCGTCCTAGCATGATCAAAGTCCTTCTCTACAGATAAGCTTTTCGCTGCTATGGTAGGAATAAGGCATGCAAAATACAATTGCAAAATCTATGAGGAAACCAATCAGGCGAGCGCTCACTTGTTCCATTAGTAAGCAGTTGGCCTTGCGCCAGACAGACAAACTATGGGGAGGGGAGAAGAAAGCGTTTAACTTTCCAGTTATTTACTGCTCTCCTGATCTTGATTTTCTCTTTTTTTTTGCTTTCTAAGAATATACATTTTGTGTTGCTGGATGGAAAGCTTCCACAGACCACATGCGGTATTAAATATCTAATTAGACCAGCTTCTGACTTCCTCATTAATGCAAGCTATTTAATATATAAGCATGCCTTCTGTGTATTCTAGGTTTTTCAATATAAATTCATTTCAGAGTCTGAAATCTATACTTTTTGTTTAAAGAGAGAGTGTTAAAGCAACTTGGACATTTCACTTCACCTATAAATGTAAGAGAGACATTAGATGGCATTTTGACAAGTCACAACAGACACAATATGCTTGAAGAAATAATCTTAGGAAACCTCAGATAGTGATAGTTTAGATAGATATATGCATATTGGTATATGGAAAATTACATGATATAAAATGATAGGTGAACTCAGAAGCATATTTTATATGGTATTTCTATTCCGACTATTATGGTGTTTAAAGAAACACCGATACATTTCCTGAAGATTATTTCAGAAGTGATCTCCTATATACAGATTCGTATAAAAACAAATTATATTTCCACAAGTCTATATTTACAACAGGTTAATTTCATTAGCAACACACAGGGAAAAGCTTGATGAAACACTTGCTGAAAATTGGATTGTGGTTCAAAGCAGATGTTCTCAAAGCTCCCCAAAATTCGGAGAACCCCCTATGGGTACACCACCTTCGTTAGCGGAGACAAAATTACAATCGGAAATTTTAAACTCCCATGGCCGCCAGACCAGTTTACTGGGTGGCCCACAGATTAAGCAGATTGTTGCCGAATTACCACTTTTCAGCGAGTTTCTTATTTTGCTTAAATTTAACCCTAGCTATAGCCATCACAATAGAAATGCAAGTGTCCATGGTGGTGTCCATGCTGCATTACAGACATACAGAATGTGTATACTATAGGTCACGACCACTGGTTCTGCAAACCATTAAACCAGCAAGATATTGAAACTTAAAAACATAGGACACCAACAAGAAACTCATTACCCTGTCGGCTCACTGTAAAATTCTAACAATTACAATTAAGCTTTCCTTGCAGATAGGACTAACGTGTACATAGAGAGGAATTGCTGCAAAGCAAATACAGTGATGACTCGCCAAGGAAAATTTATCCCAGAACTGTGAAAACATGACTAGAAGTGAAGGCTCTGAGAGAGAGGAAACCTGTGAGCGTCTGGTGCTCAAGCCAGTATCCCTCCCCTGTTCCTCTCTTCTCCATATATGGAGTGTAGCAATGCTGGCTGGGCCACACAACTCTTTCCTGCTGTTTTAACTGCAACTCACTGTGTGTCTTTACTGGAAATCCATTAAACCTCTCTAGGAAATGATTACTGAAACGCAGACATCCAAAGCCTAGCATGCAGTGTGAGCTTTCTCAAGATCAACCGGATATAAATAATAAACAGGTGTCCAAGTGAAAGGCGCTTGTTAAATTGACAGTCAATGCATTTAGCTTTTACTAAGCATACAGAATGTTGTAGGATTCTGGCACAAAGGGCATTTTTATGTTTAGTATACAGAAAAAAAAATTAAATCTACAAGTCAAACATGCAAATCTGGTCACAGATGTAAAGCTGTAATTGACCAAACGTTAATTAAACAAAAACAAACAATAGAAACCATTTAATTAAAATAAATAAATTAGAGAACATACTGAAGCATGTAGACAAAACATTTATTGACATGAACATTAAACATGCAATTTATATAGTTTGACAGACAGCTGTTTGGCAAGCTCATAACTATTTTGTTATGAAAAATTCAACATGGATAGTGGATATAAATAGCAGAAAGTACAAGAGCGTGATCTGCAGTGCAGTGTTACAGTCTATAGACGCAACGCATACACAACACAGGAATTTAGCTAACATTTGAAACTGCCTTGCCCGTTACACACACACACACACACACACACACACACACACGGCTCCGCCAAGAGGGGTCAAATGACTAGAATTAGACTAAATTTAGCCCTTCTCGTTAGCTATTAAAATTTGTTGAAACATTCCTAGACAGTTACTAAATGTATATGAATAGCTTATCTTAGTTTATAAGTGTTACTGTACATTTGTAAACACAAGAAAAAAAGAAGGAAAAATAGGACATTATTAAGACATGTTTCTAGAGAAGTTCCTTCCACATTTAAGTACACACCAATACAATTCCAATGGACTGTCTGTGTGCAGCATTCCAGATTTCAGTCAAAGCATGTTAAACAGATTGATAGCTTATGACCAGATCAAGAGTTAAAAATAAGAGAAACAGGTATAAAGTTACACCTGGGAAAACTATTTTAATGTGCAGGGGAGGCAAACGTCACATGTGGCAAACAGCATTGCAGTTAAAGTGATGTTTCCCAGCACAAGTCTAAGTTTTACCTAGGTGTACCTTTCCACCTGATTTACTCTGCGATTAACTGTCTAAACTTAGTCCTTGTTCACTAACCACCCAGACCATAAAAGCATTAATTCAAGATAAATGCCACTGAGTTAAGTTTTGAAACAACATACCAGATGAAAAATACCCCCCTACCCCAAAGAGAAAAAAATAAATAAAATATAACCACTATGGAAGAAAAAAGGATGGATGAAAAATGTAAAAACACATTTTAATGTTGAGTCAAGCAGCCTCCAAGTCTTAAATTGATTAATAGTCAGAACTGACAGAGCTGTCTTACAAATCAATGCTCCTACAGTATTGCACTAGGTGTACTCCAAAATGGAATCAATGATAAGACAGCTTTACCTTTTATAAACAGATGCTTAAAAAAAGGTAAGGAGAGGTCAAAAATCCTATTTAGGTCATTGGGTAATTCTATTCTTTTCTCACTTTCAGCAGGTGCCTCTTTGAAGAACACTAAACATTTATGTATTCTTTATTTATATTTTGACAAGGTTTCACAACATAAACAGGGCATGCGGTTTGCAATTAAATTGAAGACATTTACAAAGCAGTATATTGATCAGCAGAACCAGCAACCACATGCCACATAAATTTAAGTAGAAAAGACAAATGGCATGAAAACTAGGATAATTCTCATGTAGGGTGGGAAGATAGACAGATAGAAGAGGGGGCAGAGCTATGGTTTAATAGAGAAGTAGTTTTGCTGAGGTTGGATGTAACGAATGAAGCAACTAATCAACATTCTGGGGCATATGTTGTTACCTATTTGGGGGTTAAAGGGTCTATTCTCCCATAATTGTTAGGTAATCTGGCGCCAGCCTAAATTCCAGCCAACACCAAACATTTAGATATGCTGACCAATAGGGAGAAGGGTTTGTGCCAGGTTTAAACAACATATCACAGATCGTAAAGAACGCCGTATTAAAATATATTAATCTTCTAGATAAAAATCAGCAATATAAGGATATCCCAAAACTAAATTGGGGATCAAATAGGGTCTAGGTCAATATAGTAAATAAGAAATAATAAAAAGAATGGGAACACTGGATGGTATTTATGGACATCACTTTATATGTTTCTTTAATGTGGAGGTGAAATTATTTTTGTGCTTATGGACAAATGGCAACGTGACATTTTAACTTCTCGTGATGCCTGCCTTCCCCTTGTGGGGGCTTTGCTATATTTGGATAATTTGAATATCCACAGAAATACTAATTAATTTTTGTTACCATATTTATAAATTTAAAGCCAACATTATAACAAAAGCAGTGACCACATGTTCTCTTCCAACATACTGGGCCTATGCAGACAAGGCTGATCTGTAACTAGAGCAGAGCTTACATTTGTAGGTCAACTTGTTCTGGAATACGCAGCATCTGCATTATTTACATACACGAATAAGCTGGAAAACAAAACTTCCTGAACAGAGAGAAGCGTTACACCAATACAGAGATATTTGGTATGTTCAAAGCATGCTATACTATTTAATCCTCAGGCTTTGGTGCTTACACTGTATGATGGAGCTCATACCTGCAATAGAAACTAATTTCACTCGAAGACTACACTAACTTCCAGTACAGGTAGGAACAAATATATACAAATTTTACCTACCAACTTCATAGACCAAGCTGCCTGTACTTAGCACTTTTGCTGCATACATAGTGCATCTAGTCCCTAGTCGTATTAAAGAAGATAGGACAGAACGCACAACATGGGAAGCATACAAACCAGCCAACATCTTGAATAGAAGTCAGAGAAAGTAAAGATAAAAGAGGTCAACGTGTAGCCAAGGCGTCACTCAACATTGGAAAGAAACGGCTTACAAGGTATATACGTGCTGCTATTTAGTCCCCTCTAAATTACATTTTTTTTTTCCTTCGGTGTCTAACCAGTGTTGGAGAAATTGTGGGGAGATTGGTTCATTTTTTCACATTTGGCGGAGCTGCCCCATAATAGCCCGGTTTTGGAAGGACACTATTAGCTTTTTAAATCAACTGTTGGAGAGTGATCTTCCATTTGATCCCACGGTGTACCTTCTAAGTAAGCCTCTGCCTTTGTTGTCTAAGTCAACGGACAAACTCCTAGGTCAGTGTTGGCTAACCTGTGACACTCCAGGTGTTGTGAAACTAAGAGTCTCAGCATACCTTAACTGCAAAAGCATAGCGAATACCTGACAAAGCATGATGGGAATTGTAGTTTCACAACACCTGGAGTGTCACAGGTTAGCCAACACTGTCCTAGGTCACTGTTGCAATGCAGCTAAGTCACTAATAGCTAAGCACTGGAAGAATCCCCATGCTCCCTCACATACAGCCCTTTTGAATTGGATTTGGCATTTGTCATCTATGGAATACATTACGGCCTTAATGAATGACAGGGTTAAGCATTATGAATCCACGTGGAATCTGTGGCATAACTCTACCCCTGGGACTCTCTGAGAGGACTATGTCTTTGGCTCTCTTCTCTCCTATTTTCCTATTCTTATTACCTCCCTCCCCTCTTCTCCCCCCCTATAAAATTTTATCTTCCAAAATCTTGATAGTTGGTAAAAGTTTTCATAAGATAAGTCTGGTACCTACTATCGTGGTACTTACTATCGTGGTACCTGTTCTCTGTGTTGATAACACTTGCTTAGGAATTCGTAATCATTTTGCTATTTGCTCATTGCTTCGCCTGTATATTTTATTCACTGACTACTTTCAATTGTATCTCATGCTGTACTTTGTAAGTTGCTTTTTGTCATCATTTAAAACAAAACAATATAGAAAACACAATATAAAGAGACGTGGCACTCTTATTTCAGTCACGAGGCGCGCCAACCACAGAGCATGGACCCGCCAGCACAACGGGAGAAGGAGAACACAACAGGAGGACAGACGGTGAACGCAAGGACACTGAGCTACTGAACTGTGAGCCTATATACCCCAGCTTCTCACCCACCTATGCTATAACGCCTCATTGACGATATATTAATTGGGACATTGGAAACATTTATTACGATACGGCGAACATCAAAGGAATTAGGAGAGCGCCAGGACCAACATCACCCTATACAGGGTGAGACTTCCTTTACTTCACTTTCAATACGGGTGGTTAGTGGACTGACCATCAGGTCCAGGCAGCCCCTAGCAGCAATACACTAAAATTTAGCGGCCCTACTAACTTTTTACTTTTGAATGGAATGAGATTTGCAGGACGTCCGATAAGTTACAACATTGTCTGTGATATGCCCATGCATAGTATTGCACACGCTCGTATAGGGTTCTTTCATACGATTTGTTGGATTTTTATTAAGACAACTCCTCCTAGCTCCTTACTTTCTATAGACTATAACCCCACTGACCAACAATATCCTGACATACACTTCATGATTACATAACAAAACTTCAAATTAAAACAAATGTAAGAGGTATTGACAAAAGCAGCTGGAATAAGGCAAAGTTAAAATGCTGAATGGCAATTATCCAAATTAATTGGAACTCAATTTTTTGGATATACAGTAAGTTTATTTACAAGGTGCCAAGCAACTACAATAAAAAGTCAAAACCATTTTAAATACTTAATTTATAATCAATGTCTCACTGTAACACAGAATTTCATGTCCTGGAGTACTGAGCATCATGACAGGGAAAACAAACTACCTGCAGGAGTAAGAAATGAAAGGTCTGCTGTTAGTGATCTTACAATCAATTACAGTCCTTGACAAAAAATGAGCAGAGTAGTTTGTGCATGTGGCAGGACGCCAAGCATCCAAGCATCCGGCCTCATGATGCTTCCCATACAAAGATCAAAGTTGGTACTGGATATTGTGATTTAAATTAAATGTGATAACGCATTTAAAACCACCAAAAAACTAGGTAAATGCTGGGTACATACTTTCAGGATTTTCCCATAACCTGGCAAAGCAGTCCAGTAGCCTGGGACAGAGAGAACATGAGGAACAAGGATAAGATGAAAGCAAGGCAATGGGTAAGAAATGAGGTGGTGGACCAGGTGAGGTCCAGGCAAGGTTACCAGTAATACCCCTTTCACATCACCACGAAATACCCGGGATTTTGATGAAAAACCCGGGTCTCATCAAAATCCCGGGTATTTGGTGGTGATCTGAAAGGTGCACTTCCGGTTGACCCGGGTCGAAAGACCCGGGATTTCAACCCGGGAAAAAAGAAGGGTTATTGCCGTGTCGTACCCGGGAAAGGGTGTGATGTGAAAGGTCCAGGGTTGTTTTCAACCCGGGTCTTTCACTTTGACTCCTTATTGGTGCAGATTTGTCTAATGTTGCTATGGCAACAGTAAACAAATCTGTTTCTAACGTCGGAAAGGGAAAAAAATAAAAATGTGCAAGTATAGGGCATGCTGATGGTTGTAGTTCTACAATCATCAGAATGCCCAGGTATGGCAGGGCATGCTAGCACTTGGAGAACCACAAGTGCCAGCATGCCCTGTCACTTGTGACAAACACATACCCCTTCTAGCACATTAATAAAATATAGGGCCGGCCCCTACCCTAAAAAATGCTAAACAATTACTGCCCCCTTTAAAAAATAAACACATTAAATACCGCTAATTAAATAAATATTACCGCTAATTGTTAACAGTAAAAAAAAAAAAAATTGTTACAAACTTACCGACCCAGGGGTATTCAGGACCACTGGAAACACTGGCAACACTGCTTCTTCATCCGGAGGGACAGCGCACCGGAGCGCACAGCCTGTCGCAGGACGCATAGACCCTAATGCCATCGCCACAGGCTCCGCGGCGATGGCATTAGGGT
>WWET01000021.1:882471-894540 GCA_011038615.1 Limnodynastes dumerilii
AAAAAAAAAAACTGCTGGTAAATAAACCACAATATTTGACATTTATGCCATGGGTGTGCTGAAGAAACTAATAGAAACAATGCATTGAAAGGATATAGTAGGAAACATTGCACGTAAAACCTTAAAATTAGAAAGTTTAATTACGGTAATCCATTTTCAACGTGACACATACTAACAAAAGGTTTTGTTGTTTTTTTGTTGTATTTTAATAAAGAACTTTTAAAAAATGTAAGTGCTATTTTTTTTCCCCTTTATTTAATGGTTTCCTAGGAAGGAATCCACACTTTCTGTACACGCAGGGGTGTTTAATATCACATGGAAGAGGGAAGTGAGCTCCCTGTCACTTCCCTCTCTCATGCAGATTTTATAGCAGATACACTGCCATAAGATTGCCTTAACTCATGTGGATCTACATAACCCAGCCCACACTGTATGATTAACAACTCCCCCTCCCACGTTGTGACCTTTTTACGGGCGTAGGGGAAGAACCGCACTATCGGATAGAACTCTACGTAGTATTCCGCACGATAGGAGATACGCACTTAAAACGAGCATAACATCTGGAGGATGCATATACCCTTCCCTCAAGACACCCCACTTACGCACTTTGCATGCGCAAGTGAGGTGACGTTATTAAGGTAGGATCCGGTCCCTAGGAAATAACTTTATTTTGTTAATTGTATAGAAAAATATAAAAACAAAAAATACACGTATCAGATATAACATATTTAGCATTGATCGAATTATACCTACACAGTTTGTATCTAATGTGACAAGTACTACAACAAGCATCAGTGCAGTACAAGCAGAACATGAAAGCTCTAAACATAACTCTCAGGCCCAAGCATCATATGGGAAATGTCTGTTGCACTGTTCAACTCAAACTTCCTAGGTAATTATGGGAAGTAAAAATGGCTGCCAAGATTCATTTTTCATTGAAGCTATATAAAAGCTCTTCATTTTTTAATATAGGTATAGTTACATATAAATCAGTAATTAAAACATCTATAGCAGTTTTGAAGAAAATATTTTATATCCCAGGAAACACAAAAAGTAAAAAAAAAAAAAGTGTAAAGGGGCTGCAGACAAGTGTTTCTTTGCAGGATATTTAGCACGTATTGTTTAATTAGTCAATCATGCTGTTCATAAACGTATTCTATCATTTCTATCTCACCATCTGAGTATTCCATCAAAGCAAAAAGAATATCACAATCACACTTACCTCAGCCTTGTTCTCTCCTTAACAACTGCACACTTAGCTTAAAGAAGATCCAGAGTTACAGGGGTACTAAACCTGAAAGAGACCACAAGGCAAGTTTAGAAACCAAGGGAGGGGGATGTCACATTTACTGAAGCACTCATATCCTGCTTCCAAACCCTGACTCACCTCCCCTCCTCTTTCAATAGATCAGTGCTTTGGGTAAACATTTCCAAATATGGAAAACATTACCAAGAAGCTTGTCAAATATCATACTTGACTGGTTTTCCCCGTTTTGGTACTTGGGAAAAAAGTTAAGAGAGAGAGAGAAAAAAAGCCAGCATCTAGAGAGTGAATTCCAATGTCTGCATGTGCATTATTAACCCCAGGAGACTAGGCTGTCTCCTAACCCTGTGCGAAATTCCTCGCATAACACTGGAATGTCAGAGTTGTAAACAAGGACTTATGCATGGAAAGAGCAGCACACGTGCAAAGTAACAATAATGCTTCTTTAGTCACTGATCCTCATCAAATATGAAAGAAAACTTTCACTACTATTAATGCTAAATGAAAATATATGTATATGTGCATATATTATATACACACAAATATATAAAGATTGATTCCAGAGCTGTAAAGCATTTTATCCTATTCATAGATACCAAATTTGCAAAGCCATTTTAGTTTGCGGTCGTTGTAGCTTTTATACAGCAGTCACACAAAAAAAATGAATATATCTTGTAATTTACTATTTGCATGTTAATTCTGTCATTATAAATTTACATAAGAGCAATTCTCCCTTGGCTCTGGATCCGCTGCTGCCCACGCCTGGGTGACAGAGCGTTGGTAACACCGGGAAGTTTTCGCCCTCGGCTCCTGTCACACATATGTCCCGCTCTTCACCCGTGTCACTTCTGACACTGAGCAGAGGCGGTGTCAGGGGAAGGCAGTGCCAGCGGCTGTATTATACAGGGGACGGGGGCCGTTGGTAGCTTGGGTGGGAAGAGATGTGGGGAGGGGCACTTTTTAGGAAAGAAATTCTGCTCCCAGCCGCTGCACAACGGTGTGGACGCTACTGCACATGTGTATAACGGTGAGGAGCAGAATGATAGATGAGGGCAGGGGTTGAGGACAGTTAATGGGGTGAGACTCAGGTGAGGGCAGGGGATTGGGCGCAGTTAGTGGGGTGCAGGGCTCAGGTGGAGGCAGGAGTTGGGACAGTTAGTGGGGTGCAGGGTCTGAGTGAGAATTGGGGTTAGGGTCAGTAAGTGGGGTACATGGGTTTGGGGCAGTTAGTGGGGTGCTGCGTTCAGGCGCTGGCAGATAGTGGGGTACAGAGCTTGGATGGCAGCAGCGGTTGTAGGCAGTTAGTGGGGTGCAGGTTATGTGTGGGGGAAAGAGCTTTGTGGGGGAAATGGTTAGGGGGCAGTTAGTGGGGTGCAGGTCTGAGTGAGGGCAGAGGTTGGGGTCTGGGTCTGAGTGAGAATGGGGATTTGGGTCAGTTAGTGTGGTGCAGGCTTCAGGTAGGGGCAGTGGTTGGGTGGCAGCTATTGAGATGCAGCTTGAATGGCAGCAGGGGTTGGGTGCAGTTAGTGAGGGCAGGGCCTGATCTATTCCTCTATGTAAGGGGAAATAAAATATCTGGAATATAAACAGAGGATTTGTAGGAGTCAATCAGGGCAATGATGGAGGGGCAGTGGGACACGTGGTGCAGATTCTCCAGCTCCTTAGCTGTGGACAGTCGGACCTCGCGCAGCTGTTCGGAGCCCATCCTCTCCGGCATTACCTCTTCACTGAATACTGCTGCCTGGTCTCCCAGTGTATAGAGCGCCGCACCGTGCTGGACATGCTACTGCAGATGCTCTCCTTGGGGTGTGACCTGTGTGGCTCCTCCTTGCCTTAACTCGTTATGCCACTGTGACAGAGGAGTGTGTGGTGAGCTGCCCCTGCCGCTTCCTGCTGCAATGTTCAAGAGGCTGGCTGAATTTGGAGGCCGTCGGGTGAGCAGAGATGCGGGGAGGGGGGCTTGGATGTCGGCCTGGTGGGAAACTTGGTTGGGGGGGGCACATTTTAGGAGAGCAGTTCTGCTCCTAGTCGGTGCACATGCGCAGTAGCATCACAACGGAGTTACTGCGCATAATGGTGAGGAGCAGATTGGTATATATGTATATATATATATATATATATATATATATATATATATAGCGCAAAAGATAGGTGTGCTCAATTGTTCAGGAGCGCCCCTCTTTTTCTACTTTTTTCTATCTATCTATATTACAAATTGCCAGCCTCCTATGTAACATACCCCTGTTTTCAACTCTCCATATGATAAGTTTTCCATTAATTTTGTATTTCATAGCATGCCTTATCTGGTGTTCGTTATATTAACTTGTAGGAAGTGGAAGGCCAATGACATCACTCAGCTTTCTATGTAGGAAAGATATATTGTGACTACTTTAAAATCAGTCTTTTCAGGACTTAACTGTTTTAAAGCTCTTCACAAATTATGAACTTTGTGAACCTGCAATAAAACCACATCTTAAACATGACAGGAATTCAAAGCATGCAATCTCACATGCAGAGCAAAAAAGGCTTAATATCTCTCCTAGGATAAAGAAACAGTTCCTTATGTTAAATAGCAGAGCATTTTTGTCTGCAAAACATACTTGTAACAAGCTGAATTTTAACTTCTAAAGTGTGAAAGGAAGAGGGAATCTTGTAGGTTTGTCGTTAAACGGCTGTCCAGTAAGCATGGGAAAGAGGCAGCATGCAAAACTCACTGATTGGCTTCCAAAAAGGAAAGCTAATTTTTATATAAGCTCATTGGGCCGGATCCAGAACTACGTCCATCTTGCATAGACGGACGTAGTTCAATAAACAGTAGCTACTGCATATGCGTAGTAGCTATTGTACGTAATCTGCGCATAGTTTCGATACGTAGATTGCGTATATGCGGTCTTTTATCATTTTAATTTTAGGTACAACATGATAAGGTGCATCAGGGATTATACAAATAAAACCTCTCCAAACTCCAAAATAGATATGTTCAAATAGGACTCATTTGTAGCTATTCACGGGATATGCGTAGTCTTATCCCACATGGCAAAAGACAGAAAACGGTATACTGTCTTCTGATTCCTTATCTACCACAAAATATTTATACCCTCCATCTCAGCAATTTAACTACTACCACACATACTGCACCAATACAAAACAAATACAGAAAAGTAGAATCCTTAAAAGGGGTATTTTATGTACCTCCTAATGCACCCTTGTTTTCTTTAAATGATGTTGCGCAACAGTCCTTAGAAAAAATATATGAAACCATTCTGATCAATAACTTTTCTGAGTAGTCTCCTGAATACTGCAGATCACTTTACTATAAAGGGTATTATGACTCAGTCTTATACAAATCCATATTTTCAAACTTTCCATTTACTAGATCTCTGGTAAAGAAAAGAAAAACCTGAATGAAACGGCTGCAAAACTGAAATCAACAGTGTGTATGTTTCATGAAATTATATACGAGAGTAGAAAAACAGAGTCTCCACAGGTTGCAAAGAGAAATCCCACGCACAAGTCAGCAATCGCCGTCTAAAGCAATTTGCAACCCAATTTCCATAAATTAAGGATCACAACAGTGCATTTTTGTCAGCAAATTACTGCTTTGGTTAGAAATTTTTAATACTAGCCGGAATATTTATAAATACAGAGAAGGTACTTTTAGCCTAACCTGTTGGAGATAGACGCGTGTATGTACTTAAACACATATATCATATGTAAATGAACATTTAATCAATTTCACACTTCCTGCTATATTAATGTGGGAATGAGATGGGGGAGGCAAATAATTGATAGCAAGGATGAGGAAAGATTATTGTGGGCTCAATTTACAAAAAAAAAAAAAAAGCCTTGAATATACAACTTTTTCAGGACTTTTATAACTTTAGAATCAAATCAACTACTGAAATGTAGTATCATTAAACATATGACTTAAGCACAATGGCAGATAGAACACAGCACCAGACCACCAAAGTTAGTACTGGTTTGTAATTTATACTACACGCCTTGAAAATAATCAATATGGAAATGTAACATGATTCTACCCCCACCCAAGTTACAAAACAAAAACTGCACATGAAGCTTTAGCAACTTAAATTAGCTCCAACCACTGCAAGTAAAACATATTGGGGAGGAAAAGCATGTGGGCCAGTTGCATCCAGATGTTCAGAGGAACATCAGCTAACAGCAGTTTTTATTTTGAAATATCTGCTTTTTGCAAGAACATACTTTATAACACAGATCTCCTTGAGGAGCTAAGCGGAAGTTGTTTATTGATTCATAGAGGTCAGATATGAACAATGCATAGAGTAACAACGCCAAAAGCAGAAGGGGGATTAAAAAAAAAACAAAAAACATTAGTCAACCAGTAAAAAGTGATGGTTTTACAAAATAATCAGATTTTTCTTACACTTGTGTCAGCATATTTTTAAAAAGGTAAAAGGATACAATGTCACTATTCTGTCCTTCACCAATACCTGAAAGCAGAATCTACAAGGGTGATGCATGTGACTACAGAACACAATGTATGAGATGTAAGGATACTGATCACACAAAGACAAATTTTCATAGGTCACATACATGTGGTCAAATCCACAGTTTGGGACACTTTCATCATAGAATTGCATTTTTATTTGTTTCTCTCTACTACTATTTTCCATTTCTGGGCATTCTGAATATCATTTGTGTATTGAATAAATCTTATTTGAATTTAGTTACATATGGCATATGTATAGAGCGGGAATAAGAAGGAGATAAAGTACGCAAACCCCAGGGCAGGGGCCCATGACGAGGAGTTTCACTCACTTTCATATAAAGTAGAAGTTAAAAACAGAGTAGGAGGGAGAGTGAATTGTACAAAAATATAGGAATATAGTCAATAAGCAGGACGATACGGTCATTCTAATTAAGGATTTAGATATCACTTACATAAGCATTGTAATATATTACTTTAGGTTCATAAAACAGAAATGCCCTCACAAACCAAAGTTGATTAAAGTCAGATATCTATGGAACAAAGCATTGAAGAATTGTTTATTGTAAAATGAGGTGCTATGGAAAACACACAAGCTCTGTGTCAGAGGTGCACTGTGATTACCATTTCTCAAGATACTTATTAGTACATTATTAGCATTCAAAGATTTAAATGGAAGTAATGGTCCTCCCATGATCATGCTGTTTTCAAAGCAGCTATTCCCCAAGTAGCTTACAGACTCTCATATTTTCTGTTTAATCAGTGATTGCTTAAATTGTGCCAAACAAGCACTAACTAAATTCTATACAATAGTATATAATGAGAAAATATTTATCCATATCTACTAGTCTTTTGATGCAGACATCCAAGTGTGTCTACTTCAAAAGACAAAAACAACAAAGAACAAAAACCTTTGAAGCTAAATATTTAAAGATAATGACCAATAGAAGAAGCTGTGACTGCACACAAATGACTTCTCCTGCACTGACTGACCCGTTTACTATTCTAATTCTGCTCCAACGGTTCTCAACCTTATTTTAGGGGAGTACCAGTTCCCCTTATGGAATCATGGAGTACCACTCTGCATATCATGCAGACACATACCCACGGTCCATACAGTTGCAGGGTTTTTGCTGTTCTTTACATATTTTTGCAATGATTTTAAGGTTCATTTTCTACATATGCCATTTATCCCCAAGATATTTTATTAATTATGTCCTTGGCCAGAACACAAAAAATGCAGTAAAAAAAGTCTGAATTGTTGCATCTCTGAAGGTAAAAGCAGATTTCCACCAATCAAGAACAATTTACCATGATCAATGTTCATTGTGATAACTTTAGAACATATATTAAACTTAACATAAAACTTTACAGATCATTAAATGGACCACAAAGCCCAAAATGTACTCAATCAAAAATATAGTAAAACACCATTGTTCAGTATTCTTCTGAAATTGAACATTATTATTCAATGTATTATTATTATTGTTTGCCAATCGAGTACAGACAGTTAAAGCATCACACACACCTATGTTCCAACCCAAATGTATTTCAACACAATATTATGAAGTTGTCACTCAGACACTGTATTCTCAGTTAAACATGCATGTTACTCATAAAACGTGTGAAAAAGTGTGGTCAGATTAAGTTAAATATAAACTCTCCATCGATTTCAAACACATTAATTCATCTATGTGGATTTCAAATGATGGCTTGCCTATTTAAGAGCCCTATATACATTTGGCAACAAATTACTGTGCTGCTTTTCAGAGTTAAAGCTTCACCTTTGCATCACTAAAACTTGGCTGTTATCTGGTGGACTTACACAAATTCTTTTTTCAACAATCACAATGTTTTCTTTAGACCAATAAAATGAAGCTCCCAGTTGTATTTACTGGACACAAATTATTAAAAACAGTTGCACAATTGTGTATAAAGTTTCCCAATCCACAGTTTAAAAAGGCACAACTTTGCAGTACACTAACAATAAGACTGTTTACCCCGCTTAGATGATATATATGCGCCTCTTTCCTTAAAATACAGCAGGAACGTCACAAGGTGCAACTTGCAAGTTGGCTTTTCACTAGGACAGTACAAGAAATATTGTAGTCCAAGGGCCAGATTTACTAAGCTGCGGGAAAGGAAAAGTGGAGGTGTTGCCTACGGCAACCAATCAAGATTCTAGCTCTCTCCTTACTAATACATACTAGAAAATGTCAGCCATGAGCAACATCTCCACTTTTCGTTTCCCACTTTAGTAAACCGGGCCCCAGATCTTTTAGTTACATGACCTCCTTAGCTTCAACTCCCATAATACCCAAACTTTGAAGCACTATTGGGTCAAAAAGACAGATCAAGAGCAAGGCATATCTCTGTATATTTGCTTTAAATTTTAAGCAATATATGAATATGGTAATTTTAGGGGAATACCGCCCACTTTTATCCCTATTTAAGTCTCACTTATTGCACCTCATACTTTCAGCCTTGAGAAAGGACGTCAGAACGTCCGAAACGCGTTGGCTTTTACATATAGGTGAAGGACTTTTAAACATACATAGACAGCTCCTAATATTGCCATACCGCAAAACAGAACTGTCTGTATGCAACTTTGATATGCGATTTTATTCACGTGTGTCTGTGAGTATAATGTAATACCACAAATAAATTGTTTTTTGTGTGACAATATCACACTATTGGATTTTTTTCTTTCCTCATCCCTCTCAACAAAACCGCGATCCGGCACGGAGGCTTGCCTGAATTTGAATGAGCCATCCAGGGTCCTGACTGAGAGCGAGGTCGTGCACAGCAGGAAGCTAACTCAGGACCAGAAGCCTAACGGTCACTGCCAAGTCTGCAGACGGCGCTTGGTGCAAACCTGACAGAACGCTGCTCACACCACTAACCATCGGAACAAACTGTAAGAACTTTCCTCTTTTTCACTTGGTTGCTAATGTGTTAAAGACTTGATGTGGTACGAACGTGTATACCACTAATTGACCACACGGTACTTAAAAAGACTGTGCGTGCCGTCTTTACAATAGAAAGACTACACGCTTGTAACAAAGTGTCGTTTTCCCATTGAGGATTTACCATCATTACTTTTATGATACAATTGGACACAGAAAATATTGTGTATGCTATTACAGAATCACTATACGTTTGAAACCGAGTGTTTTCCCTGAGGAATCCTATCTGTTCAAGCATCCCACAATTTACCCTTATTATAGGTCAGCGCTAATCACGGATAAGATCTCCCTTTACATACTTTTTGACCTATCTGGGGAAGTTGTACGACTCCTGAGATTTTCCTGTGATTGGAAACTGACAATAAGCGCTCTTTTGTGATCAATTTCTCTATCCTATTGTTTTTCATAAGGCAGGAACCAGGCTGCTGTTGATCACTTCTTTAAAGTTGCTATTATGACAATATAAGAGTGATAAAGCCTATAAATATGGATTGTTTTGGGGAAAAATGGTATGTCAAATGGCTACATAAAAGAAAAGTTTCCTATATAAAGAAATTGAGACCCGTTATATTTTACACTAAATAGCCTTCAGTTTACATTTCAGTCTTTTCTTGAGACAAACATGAGATACCCTAATGTTCAAGGTTGAACAAAGATGAGCCGATATTTCTGATATAAAGTGTAAAACAAGTTCTAACCTGAGTTTTCAAAGTACTGTCTAACAGTGGATAAGCTTGCTTATTTAGATAAGATAAACGTTAGATAGAAGAAAGCAGTAGACAGGAATGAAAGATACAAAGATAAAAAAGAAAAGAAGACAAGGTAATCAGTCAATGCAGGATTACAGTACCAGAACACCATACTCACTTAAGTTTTTTGTTTTTTTTATTTAGAACTTGCAGAAGCTGATTCAGCTTCTGCAAGTTCTAAATAAAAAAATAAAAAAACTTCTAAACTTATGAGCCCAAGTACTTTATTGCATGTATATATTGTTGTCACCATTAAACTTCAATAGTTATAATACAAACTACTTTTAAAATTTTTAAAATAGATGGTGCAGAAACATGAGTTATTTCATAAAATAGCTTTATCACTGCCATCAAAACAAGACTGAGAAGCTTTGCAAACACTTACTTAAAAAGAAAGTATTTGTTTGTACAATAGATAGATAGATAGATAGATAGATAGATAGATAGATAGATAGATAGTTGTAATACTGTGAAAATGCTATATAGTATGCCCATGCAGATTGTTTTAGGGATGTTCAATGGGAAGATGAAGTTACAAATGCAAGTTGGAAACTCTACTACATTTTGTGAACATAAAAAATGCAAGAACATGGCAGAATCCTTGAAACCTATTTGAATACGTTTGATTTATTAACAGTTGACAATAAACCACAATGGGAGGCAGCATATCAATATTGCATATGCTGTGTGGAATTTGTTGTATGTTCTCCCCTCATCTGTGTGGGTTTCCTCCGGATGCTACAGTTTCTTATATCGTTTGTGTATGTATTAGGGCCTTAGTATGTAGTTCCAATAGGGAGCTACATAATAAGGATCCTTAGTATATGTATGCGTTTGGACCCTTTACAAAGAATGTCTAATGTTCTCTGTAATAAGCTCTGTGGACAATTTGTGGTGCTATATAAATAAGGGATGATAATAATAATAATAATAATAATACACATTCCAGTTACTTTAATTTCTTGCTCGGCTTTGTGACAAAAAAAATAGACATTCCAAATCTTAAGAAAAAAAAAAAAAGTATAAAGTGGTATAAAAATAATAAGTTATAAATGTTATAAAATGGTCATTATTGTGCCTCTGTTCTGAGTATCTATATATAATATAAATAATTCTATTAATAAGACATTGAAGCCAATCCAGAGGTGAGTGCACGCCAGTCCACATAGCAAACCTCAGTGTGACTTTACGCTGGGCATGCTCAGAAACTATTCACACGCAATAACAGTTGATTTAGACCAGAAGTGCTGTGGCAGATTGCTTGAAAGGCGTGTTGTAGGAGGGAAGGCGAGGAGGCACTTAGTCACTGTACAGTAAGGTCATCCCCAAGCAAGTGCAACAAATCCAGAGCTGAATACAGTAGAAATAAGCACTACTTATGTTAAATATATTTACAACAGCCAGAACATGTCTCAATCCAGGGGGCTGAAACTCCATGACCTATTTCATAGAATTTCATCATTCAAAAGCAACACAAAAGTTATGAAATTTCTCCTAGAGCATTATGTAGTCATAAAATATTTTCTATATACATCTAAAAAAATAAAATCTTTTTTCATAGTTTTTGTGATCTAAATTCCTTATTTGGTGTTTTAGTGCATTCACATTGAAGCACTATTGCTATTCATAACTTCCATTTCCATTATACAATACAATGTACTACCCTGAACTTACACACTGTATTTTGTCATGTAGCTGTATTCAGCTTTGCTTCTTTGTGTCTGTACGCTACATGGAATACTTGCAGAGTCATTCAGGATACAGTTGTTTGTGCCTTTGGCTCACATGCAGCCAATGTCTATAATTTGTGCCAAACAATCTGCTCTCAATGTGAATGTGCCTCTGGATCAGCCCCAGTAAGAGCAAATGGTAAATCAGATTTTAAACATGACTGTCAACTTATTTTTTATCTGTAAAAATGGTCCCAGCTATGTAATCCAGGGGTTTTTGAGTATATAGTGATATAACAGTCAGTATTTAAAAGACTACCAAATCTGCACTTTGGAGGAGCAGCTGCCATGATTGACTATCTTTTTGTCTGTCTCCCTCTCACTTTCAGTTTGGAAAGGGAATCATCTTTCTGTATAGGAGGGTTGCTCACTTTTTTAGTATAGTTTTTAAATTTCATGGTTTCTTGGGTAAATTATGTATGTCACAACAGTAATTGAATGTCAACTTCATTAATTTTTTTCTTCACTATGAGTACCATGCTGATTTTTTTGTGGTGGTAATATATTCCTTTGTTAAGCACCTAAAATAAATTGGGATTTTTAACAATGATTTAACCTAGCGTTTTTAATTCTGTTCCAAAAGCTTGTATTTTCATTGTAACTGGAAACGGAAGTCAGATACAGTATGAATAATAACAATTGTTTGGATTTTTGGATTCGGAACGAAAAGTAATCTTAAGGGTCCCACTTCTGTGGTGATTCCTTAATAAACACCTGTGATACTTCAAATAAACTGGAATAAATAAGCCGCGAATAATAAATAGTTTAATACATTGAAAATCAAAATGTATTAAAATAAAGGTCAAAGCGTAGAGATATTTAGCAGAAATTGTCTTTTTGACATCCTCTCAACTAAAATATTTTCATTAAAAAAAAAAAAAATTATAATACA
>WWET01000021.1:894740-921809 GCA_011038615.1 Limnodynastes dumerilii
TAGATATAGATATATACACATACACACACTCCATTGCCAGTTCATTATGGTTGCATGTCCAAAAACATACAGGTACAGCAGCAACATAGAGATTATGGATCTGATCCAGAGCTATGCTCTGGTGCACTCCCCGTGTGAGCGTAGTTACACAGTTACGCCGGCTGCTACCCTAACTTAAGCCGGCGTAACTGTGTGTAACTACATTCACACAGGAGCGTAACCGCTAAAACCCTGCCCTCACTACCCAATTTCCCTCCCTCCCCAGCACGCACCTTCGTTTATAACTACGCTGTAGTTACGGATGCACGCCGGGCACCATCTGCCTGGCGCAAGCGCAGAACGGCAAAAACGATGGCACCGTAGGTCTGGATCAGGCCTTATAAGAGTAATGTACCAGAAGTCTAAGGATTCCAAAGCTTTAACCAAAGAAACTCCCTGAAGAAAATTGTGCCATTAAAACTTCAGTGTGCAATGACTAGCAATCTTTACTGCAACATTTCCCATTCATTTTTCTGTTTAGTGGCACCTTTGTGGGCATGCATATCATTGCAGCAAAGGTTTATAGGGACCTTTTCTAAACGATCCCCAGGGAAATAGGGAGCCGTGTGTATAGGGGTATCGTTATGCCGGTAACATCTAGAATCGTCATCGCTATTTTTAAATATGTGGCATAAAAACCTTTAGTGGGCAGTATGGTGGCTCAGTGAGTAGCACTTGGGCCTAACAGTATTGAGGTCATCAGTTCGACTAGGCCTTATCTGTGTGGAGTTTGTATGTTCTCCCCGTGTCTGCATGGGTTTCCTCCGGGTGCTCCAGTTTCCTCCCACATGCCAAGAACATACTGGTAGGTTATTTGGCTGCTGACTAAAATTAACCCTAGTGTACGTGTGGGACCTTAGTATGTAGTTCCAATAGAGACAGGGCCTGATGTGAATGTCTAATGTTTTCTGTAGGCGCTGCGGACAATTTGTTGCACCATATAAATAAGCGTTAATAATAACAATATTGTGTAGCCAGCTTTAGAATAAATTGTTTGGCAGGTATATGAACACGAGATTACAGGGTTAGAATATGAAACAATATGGGAAACAACTGAACTTATCAATGGATTCAACTCACATCAGGTAACAGATGTATCATTTAGCGATAATTAGATCTGTGCTCCACTATTTATACATAGTGTTTTGATTGGACACTATTATTTTGGTATACACTGGAATATAACTGAAGAACACACCTAAATTTACATTTACTGTATATTGTTTTTATACAGTATGATAAAAATTATGATTGCAAAATCATAAAGGAAGTTAAACAAAATAAATAGTTCAGTTCTTTCTCCAATTTATAGTAAATAAATAAACGTTAAGCAAAATATATGGGCTTACAAAATTTTTTGGTTACTATAAAAGTGTTTTGCAATGTTCAACTTAATTATTAGACAATCACCTTTACTGATAAACTTATTTTTAACTAATATATGGTTGGCTGTTATGTAAAGTTACACTGCATTGTAACAATCTTTTTTTTTAATTTTGTGTACATTAAACTATTACAAATACTAAATGCTGAGCCTGGGTTTATGCCACCTTAAAGTGATTTATCAACCACATTGATTTAATAATTGCAAGTACAATTTTTTTTTAAATAAAACAGCAGCTTGATGTTCTCTAACAGAACTTGTATTCTCCACATTATTTTGAGCATTTATATTTAGTCAATGTTTATTTAAAAATATGTCATCGATCCAAATTTATTTAGTGTTGCTTTCAGTCACTTTACCTGTTGTTCATAATAAAGTCACCTGAGTTCTGCAACATGGTTCATTACTCTGCTCTTTCATATTAATGAGCAGCACTCTGGTACAGAAATTGCAGTGTATGAAGCAAGTTTACTCCTCATCAGCAGCAATTTGCCTGAGACTGAGAGCCGTAGGGCTGAGTTTTCTTCCTGTGCACTCCAGAGGCTCTGCCCTTTATGGAAACGTCAGCATCCTATCAACACTTTCATTCCTCTGCAAAGTCTTGCAGGCCCCTCTAACAGCCTCAGGGATACACAGGGAGAGCTGTTCTGCTGGAGACATAGGGATTCGGTCAGACATACTTGCCTGAGATAGCTGGGAGCTCACAGTGTCAGCAGCCGGGTGCCTTTGAGTTGGGTGACACTTCCAAGTTGACCGGTTAGCATAAAAACTTCATACTGGTCACCATCTTGGATTTCCGGAAACGGGGAAGGGACCCCGGCTTCTCCCTGATCACGTGACTAGGCTCCGCCTCCATCCCACCCTTCACTCCATGGCTATATGTTCCCTTTAGCTGAGATTGTATAGTTAGTGTACGCAAGGCGCCTGAGTTACTGTTACTCACGTGATCTCCTTAGCTAACTCCATGAACGAGGAAAGACATTTTACTCATATAAACCTATGCATTTTTCACCAATATATCAACTTTACCGAGGTCTGAAAATATTTTAATTAAAGAATACTTTCTAGTGACTACGAAATAGGTCTCTATAAAACATACATATCCATGAAGAAAGTGATTACACTGAAATACTCGCTGTAGAGAAAAAGTACTTTCACTCATGCACACACTTCTTAGTGGTCAGTGAAAGTATTGTCATTAGAATACACAATCCACAATAACCAAAATGTCTTTTATGTGTACATGAACTTCCTCCTTTCACCCACAGTATACAACCACATTTTTAAATTTTCAGTTATATAGGTGTCTGAGGATTTGTGCCTACTGGGTAACATTTTAATAAATACAGAGAACACATTACCCGTTACATACAGAGAGATAGATTACAAAGAAGCCATAGAGGTAATTGTAAGATGCCTCAGAGATATGTGTGGGAATGATGCATGCAGACACATCTATTCCTATATCTCAAATAAACAATAAAGGGAGATGGGAAAATGGCTGCTCCTTGCCAATGAAAGACTTAGGGCCTGATCCAGACTTAATAACGATAGCCAATTTCCGCACATGGCATGCGTAAATCTAGCTGTGGGAACGCACTGCGCATGTGAGTGGCAGATGTTACACATCGTAACTTTTATTATATGTAACTCCGTATAGGGCATAACAACCCTACGCAAGCCAAAATTACACATTGTAGGAGGAGTGAAGCATTTAAATTGTGCAGTATGGGCTGTGTTAGGCTCTTACGTACGGGAAGGCAACACGTATGACCAGAAATATGCAAGGAAACGTTAAGGTAGGGTTCTGAACACGTAAGTCAGCTAAGTTACGTGCACGCGAGAGGAGTGCATTAAACTTAGTAGTGCGTAACAGAAAACGCTTGTGTATGTAAAACGACCTTAAGTCTGGATCATGCCCTTATACTGTATGGTGCTGCATGGTGACTTATGATTGAGGTGAGCATTATTCAGATGTGTGGCTCATTTACAGAGTCTCTGCTTTTACAAAAAACTTTCTCCTGGTGTGCTACAGGCTCCAGTGGTGACTCATTTATGTTCTTTTATTATTTGATAATATCCTATATTTAGTGTTTAAGTAGAGGTAACAGACAGGTATGTCCTGTGATCCCAGTATCTATTCCCAATATCCATAATATCTGGAGTATTCATTGCTAGACTATAAATCAGGAAAATGCTAAATGGCCTGATGGATGGCAGCCCTGGCCACCAACGCAATATATCCAGCATGGTCAGCACTTCAAGGTGACATTGTACTGTAGAGTTGCTGCTGCTGAAACAACTTGGAGCAGCTTTACTAGGGGGTAAAAAGCTTCTTTTAAGGAATATACATAAAACTGCCCATGTAGTTGTTAGGGAGAAAGAACCGACCAGGAACACAGTAACAATTGAACCCAAAAAACGTTTAATCAGAGGGAAGTCTTACAGATAATGATCCTGGCCTGCCTCAGGAAATCAACACTTAGGACACATTTTCCCTTTATTAATGCCCATTTGGTACCCTCTTAGAAGATAGATATATGCTTTGTGTACGATGTTAATAAACATATCATGGTATGTCATGACTGGTAATGCATCTGCCAATGCCCTGAGGATATCATTTATCAAGAATTTTAAGAATCATTTCGCCCACATAGCAACACCTGATTTCTGTGAGATATGATCAAGCTGGGGCAGAATGGAGTGAAATTGCCTTAGGTTTAAGTAATAGCATTGATAGAATTGTATCAAGTGGGTTGTTCCAACCAGAAATAGAAAGCATTTGTAGCACTTTACTAATATAATGTAGTTCAAATTTATTACAGATACATTTGATACGCTACAACAGCACTCCCTGGAACAGCAGATAATCTTAGTACAAAATGGCTCATACCTTATAACCCTTACCCTCCCATAAACATAATATGTAAAGGAGGTATGGAGGTATAGCTTAAAAAAAAATAATATAATTCCAACCAGGAAAGCATTTGTAGCACTTTACTAATATAATGTAGTTCAAATTTATTACAGATACATTTGATACGCTACAACAGCACTCCCTGGAACAGCAGATAATCTTAGTACAAAATAAAATGTACCTTATAACCCTTACCCTCCCATAAACATAATATGTAAAGGAGGTATGGAGGTATAGCTTAAAAAAAACTACCTCTTTATGTGTGTCCACCCAGCCTTATTGCTCTATCCTTCTGTGTCCATTCAGCCTTATTGCCTCCTCCTTCTATGTCCAGTCATCCTTATTTCCACCCTCTTTGTGTCCAGTCAGCCTTATTGGCCCATTTTTCTGTTTGTCCAACCAGCCTTACTTCCCCTCCTTCTGTGTTCAGCCAGCCTTAATGCCCCTCCTTCTGTGTACATTCAACCTTATTACCCCCTCCTTCTGTGTCCAGCCAGTCTTATTACCCCCTCTTTATTTTGTCCAGTCAGCCTTATTGTTCCCTCCTGTTTGTCCAACTAGCCTTATTGCTCCTCCTGTTGTGTCCAGTCAGCCTTACACACCCACCCTCCTTCTGTGTATCCAGCCAGCCTTATTGCCCCTTCCTTCTGTGTGTCCAACCAGTCTTATTGCCCCCCTCTTTGTGTCCAGTAAGCCTTATACCCCATCCTCCTGTATATCCAACCAGCTTTATTGCCCCCTCTTTGTGTCTAACTAACTTTATTGTCCCCTTCTTTATTTGTGTCAGCCTTATTGGCCCCTTATTTTGTTTGTTTAACCTGACTTAATGCTCCTCCATTTGTGTGTCCAGCCAGCTTTATTGTACCTTCCTTCTCTGTGTCCAACCAGCCTTATACCCTCTCTGTCTGTGTGTCCAACCAGCCTTATTGACCCTTCCTCCTGTTTCCATCCACAAATTTTCCCCCTTTGTGTCTAGCTAACATTATTGCCCATCTTTCTGTGTTCAGACTCCAGCTAACATTATTTTCCCTCTTTGTGTCCAGTTAGCCTTATTGATCCCTCTTTACGTGTGTCCACATAGCCTTTGTGCCCCCTCCATGTTCATCAAATCCCATTCCCCAAATATGTTCTTAAAGAACTTCATAATCTTACCTTTGATGTCTTTCCTCCAGCTCTCTCCTCCGCTGCGCGCTCTACAAAATTATGACTCCAGCGTGACCTTAGGGCGGGGGAGGGGAAGGTCTGGAGAGGCATTCTCCATGCATAGTTTCCTTCTTAAGAAGGAAACTACGCACGGTTATTCAAGGTATCCCTATGGCACTCTTAAGTGCTATAAGGTAGTGAGTTAGGTGCAGTTCTGTTTGGACCTAACTCACTCTTAAGCTGGCCACACACTAGAGCGATTATCGTCCCAAACGCATGATTATCATGGATTGGGCCAAATATCGCTCTAGTGTGTGGTGCAGATATTTTTTTTACAGCGGTGATAAAACAATTTAAAACCGCTTGGCCCGATTATCACATCTTTTGGAATTCCTAAATGATAATCAGACCCTAGCTGCGATTTTTGGAGGTACCTAGCTCTCTGCCCTCTCTCCCTCTGTATAAAATGACTGCTGGATAGACATTTAACACAGAAAGAGAGAGAGGGCAGAGTGCTGCAGAGCCAGGCTGCAGCGCTGTGTCCTCTCTCCCTCTGTCTGGCTATACAGCGCTGTATAGCCAGACAGAGGGAGAGAGGACACAGCGCTGCAGCCTGGCTCTGCAGCACTCTGCCCTCTCTCTTTCTGTGTTAAATGTCTATCCAGCAGTCATTTTATACAGAGGGAGAGAGGGCAGAGAGCTAGGTACCTCCAAAAATTGCAGCTAGGGTCTGATTATCATTTAGGAATTCCAAAAGATGTGATAATCGGGCCAAGCGGTTTTAAATTGTTTTATCACCGCTGTAAAAAAAATATCTGCACCACACACTAGAGCGATATTTGGCCCAATCCATGATAATCATGCGTTTGGGACGATAATCGCTCTAGTGTGTGGCCAGCTTAAGAGTGAGTTAGGTCCAAACAGAACTGCACCTAACTCACTACCTTATAGCACTTAAGAGTGCCATAGGGATTCCTTGAATAACCGTGCGTAGTTTCCTTCTTAAGAAGGAAACTATGCATGGAGAATGCCTCTCCAGACCTTCCCCTCCCCCGCCCTAAGGTCACGCTGGAGTCATAATTTTGTAGAGCGCGCAGCGGAGGAGAGAGCTGGAGGAAAGACATCAAAGGTAAGATTATGAAGTTCTTTAAGAACATATTTGGGGAATGGGATTTGATGAACATGGAGGGGGGACACAAAGGCTATGTGGACAGACATAAAGAGGGATCAGTAACGCTGACTGGACACAAAGAGGTGCAAAAATGTTAGCTGGAGTCTGGACACAGAAGGAGAGGCAATAATGTTAGCTGGAAACAAAATGAGATGTAATAAGGTTGAGTGGACACAAAAAGAGGTGGCAATAAGACTGGCTGGACACAAAGGGGGAAAAATACTGGTTGGAAACAGGAGGAAAGGGCAATAAGGCTGGTTGGACACAAAGACAGAGAGGGTATAAGGCTGGTTGGACACACAGAAGGAAGGTACAATAAAGATGGCTGGCCACACAAAAGGAGGGGCAATAAGACTGGTTGAACAAACAGAAGAAGGGGCCAAAAAGGCTGACTGGACACAAATAAAGAGGCGGGCAATAAGTTTGGCTGGACACAGAAGGAGGGGGCAATAAATAAGGATGGATGGACACACATAAAGAGGTGGCAATAAGACTGACTGGAAACAAAAAGGGGGCAATAAGACAGGCTGGATACACAGAAGGATGGGGTGTAAGGCTGATTGAACACAGAAGGAGGTGCAATAAAGCTAGTTGGACAAACAGGAGGGAACAATAAGGCTGACTGGACAAAAAAAAAGAGGGAGACAATAAGGGTGGCTGCACACAGAAGGTGGAGGCAATACAGTTGAATGGACACAGAAGGAGGGGGCATTAAGGCTGGCTGGACACACATGGAGAGGTAGCAATAATACTGGTTAGACACAAAAGGGGGCAATAAGAAAGACTGGACAAAAGGAGGGGGCAATAATATACACAGAAAGAAGAGGCAATTGTTTCGGTACCGGTATTCAGTAGGGAGCAGGAGTAGTTACAAGGGAACCGAATGGAGACCAGAGATGGTGCAGGAGGATCCACGTGATGCGGATGACGCAACCAGGGCGCGGAGTCTATCGAGGACCTGGTGTTCACTAATGGTGGGGATAGTCTGGGCTGCAGCACTCCCCAAGGTCGCAGCCCCTGGAGCTACGCCCGGGAGAGAAAGGAGAAGCAAAGAAGGAGTGTGGAGTCTGACCAGCAACAAACAACAAGAACCTTCTATCCAAAACAATATCCGAAGGTAGACCATGGTCCTCATGGTATGAAATGATTCACAAAAAGCTTGGCTAACTCTTGAGCAGAAGGTAAATCTACCAAGGGTACGAAGTGGGCCATTTTACTGAATCTATCAACAATGACCCAGATGGCGGTTTTACCAGAAGAATTAGGAAGAACTGTCACAAAATCTATGGGCGCTTCAGAATAGGCAGAGGAAGAAGAAGACCTGCAGAAGGAGACCAAGACGACTTGTTCTGGGCACAAATGGTACAGGCACTGACGAACTCCTTGACGTCTTTTGTCATGGCAGGCCACCATACAATGCGAGACAATAGCTCCAAAGTCTTCTGAACACCTGGATGACCAGCGGTCCTACAGGTATGGGTCTCCATGAGTACTGATTTCCTTCCTTTTGTGGAATGAAGAGACGATTGTGAGGTTTTTTGGCAGGAGCGTGTTCTTGTGATTTCAGAATTAGAGAGTACAGGTCTTGTGTGAGACCTACAATGATTGAAGCAGATGGTACAATGGGGAAGGGGGAGAGGTGGGAGCATGTTCCGGCAGGAAGGAGCGGGATAAGGCATCAGCCAGGTCGATAGGTGATGATGAAATTAAACCTGGTGAAGAATAAAACCCATCTGGCCTGTCTGGGATTCAATCTCTTAGCTCCCTCGATATAGGCAAGATTCTTGTGGTCAGTAAGAACAACAATGGTATGTGCTACCCCTTCTAGCCAATGTCTCCATTCATCAAAAGCCATCTTAATGGCAAGCAACTCTCGATTGGACACATCATAGTTTCTCTCGGCTGTGGAAAATTTCTTGGAGAAATAGGCACTGGGGAACATCTTATGATCCATCGGGTCTTGTTGGGAGAGGACTGCGTCGGCCTTAATATCAGAGGCATCCACCTCGACAATAAATGGTAGGTCTGAGATGAGTGAGGACTTGTCGGACATGTCCCGGTGAGACAACAAGTCTGAAGAAAAGATGAGAATGTCGTCCAGGTAAACGACAATGAATCTCCCTAAAAAGTCCCGAGGCACCTCATTAATAAAATCTTGGAAGACGGCTGGCGCATTACAGAGCCCGAACGGCATGACCAGATACTCGTAGTGCCCAGATTGGGTGTTGAACGCCGTCTTCCATCCGTTGCCCTCACTGATCCTGACAAGATTATAAGCCCCTCTGAGAGCAATCTTGGAGTAGAACGTTGCTCCTTTTAATTGATCGAAGAGGTCGGAGATGCAGGGGAGAGGATAGGTGTTTTTAATGGTGATCTTGTTTAAGGCCCGATAATAAATACAGGGCCTAAGAGACTTGTCTTTCTTTGCCACAGAGAAGAATCCGGCTCCCACCGGAGACTATACGAATGAAGCCCTTGCGAATATTGTCTCGAATATACTCATCCATGGCCAATGATTCCGGGCGAGAGAGCGAGAATAACCTCCCTTTAGGGAGTTTAGCCTCAGAAACGAGTTCAATAGCACAGCCTGAAGGCCGATGAGGAAAAATGTCCATGAAGTCAGCATACTGCGGAGGAAACTGAAAGAAGATTATAACTTGGCGCTCAAAACAAACGAGTGATTAACAAATTATGTTTAAAGATCTAGATAAATAAATAAATAAATAATTAAATAATTAAAAAATATTAATAATGAATAATAAGTGATAATATCTTAGGATAAAACAAACAGCAGTTGTAATGTGGATTGCCAACCAAATAAAAATATATACATACAAAGAATTACTGCGCTAACAGTTTATCCAAAAATATATACCAACGCTCAAAAAGGTTACCTAATAACAATTTTATTATTATCATAGAAAAAACTCAATAAAGGCAATTGAGATAAGTAAAATAGGGAGGGGATTCCTATTAATTCTATAAAAATATACAATCAATGGAGCAAGTAAATACACATAAAGCAGAAGCCTCTGAGAGGCGTCCGAGGGAGAGATAAAACAATACAGCAGTATAATGTTTAAGACACTGGGACCAGTATATCTTCCTCACAAGGTGAATAAGGAGGGAAAAGAGTTTTTGCAGGCTTACCCGCCGGCAGACGCGCGTCTGCGTCCGTCAGTTTGTAGCAAGGGCAGTTCTTATGCTGATGTTGTCTCCGTTACTCTGAATGATCAGAGCTGGTGTGTGGGAGTCCGGTTGCTGAGGTGTAGTCCCGCCGAGTGCTTCTTCCGTCGCTCCGACTCGTCAGAATTAAAGGAGGAGAGTCCCGGAGAGAGTGCAGGTGGCTATAAAGCTGGATTTATCAATAGGGACTCCGTCTAATAATGGTATCCTTTGGGCCAGATTCAATTAGCCGCGTAGCGCTATTTATGCTCATTAGCATAATGAAATTAGCGCGATTTTGGTTCCCGGTATTCAATTAAGCCTTTTTCAAGCAAAAGAATATAAATAACTTGAAATTATTAGGCTTATTGGTTGGTGCAAAGGAGAATCCTTTGTTAAGAAGAGTGATATCGGATGTACTAAGAGTATAACTTGATAGGTTAAAAATACCTTGTTCCTGTGGATTAAGGTAGTTGTCTTTTCTTTAGCTGTTTTAGAGTTTTTGTTTCCTGATCTTCCTCCCCTTCTTCTTTTTGCAATTTCCTTTTAGTGGTGAGGCCGTTCTTGTATCTTCATGCAAAGAATTACTGCGCTAACAGTTTATCCAAAAATATATACCAACGCTCAAAAAGGTTACCTAATAACAATTTTATTATTATCATAGAAAAAACTCAATAAAGGCAATTGAGATAAGTAAAATAGGGAGGGGATTCCTATTAATTCTATAAAAATATACAATCAATGGAGCAAGTGAATACACATGAAGCAGAAGCCTCTGAGAGGCGTCTGAGGGAGAGATAAAACAGTACAACAATATAATGTTTAAGACACTGGGACCCGTATATCTTACTCACAAGATGAATAAGGAGGGAAAAGAGTTTTTGCAGGCTTACCCGCCGGCAGACGCGCGTCCGTGTCTGTCGGTTTGTAGCAAGGGCAGTTCTTATGCTGATGTTGTCTCCGTTACTCTGAATAATCAGAGCTGGTGTATAGGAGTCCAGCTAATTGGTAGGTTAGGTTAGCACATGTCCAGCAGAGTGTTCCTCCGTTGTTCCGATTCTTCAGAGCTAAGGAAGACAGTCCCGGAAAAGGTATGAGTAACCTGTTAAGATGTTGTAATAAAGATTCTTTAAAACGATGTTTCCAGTGTCTTTTCGTTTATAGTAAGGGTCCCGCGTCTCTCGTATAGGCCACTACACAGATGGCATAAACATGTAGCGGTAGGGAGACCACGAACAGCAAAACAAATCTCAGAGGCAGATAAAATGTAGGCTCCAAAGTAGCGCAATCAAATAATAGGAATCTCACTCTCCTGTCAAAGATAAAAGCACTTGACGCGTTTCATGGCCCCCTGGCCACTTCTTCAGAGGTAAAGAAGTACTTATCTCAATTGTCTTTATTGAGTTTTTTCTATGATAATAATAAAATTGTTATTAGGTATCCTTTTTGAGCGTTGGTATATATATTTTTGGATATACTGCGGAGGAAAACTGGAGAGCGTGGTTTGCCCCAAGCGAATGGAAGGAGAAAAACAGACCTCGGCACGGGACTCGCTCCAACCAGTAATTTCTCCCCTGGCCCAGTCGATGTGAGGGTTATGGGCCTGCAACCAGGGATGTCCTAGGACTATTTGAGCCGCAGGACAACGGATAAGAAAGAATTCCACCTGTTCTGCATGACAGACTCCAATAGACAGCTTGAGAGGAGAAGTACTCCTCTGGATTACCCCTTCAGCTAAGGGTCTCCAATCTAAACCACAAGCGGTCACTGGAAAGTTGATGGACTTGGTTTTGAGTTTCAGTGAGCGTACTAGGTCAATGTCAATAAAATTTCCGGCAGCCCCACTGTCAATGAAGGCGAGGAGATCAACCTCTTGATTCCCTGTATGAAGTCTGGCAGGGACTAGAAGGGAATTTTTGTTGAGATGAGGTGGATACCCAGCCGGAGCCCTTCCTTCTCCAACTATCTATAAGCAACGTTCCTTCAGGCAACGGTTCACTTTGATGGAGAATCATTAAATCATCCAGACTCTCAGGTGCTGGGAACTGCACCAGGGCACCCTTGACTTGTTCAGCAAGGCCAATTAGAAACTGGATACGTAATGCCGGGTCATTCCAACCAGTGTTGTAGGCCCAACGCCGGAATTCCACGCAGTACTCCTCTGTGGTCTTTCTACCCTGGCTTAAAGCACGGAGCTTGGTCTCGGCTGTAGCCAGATGGTCCAGGTCATCATAAAGTAACCCTAGGTCTTCGAAGAAGGCGTCTACTGAGCCGGATCCTTGGAAACGCCCAAGCCTGAGGGTCACCCTGCAGTAGGGAGAGTCCTACTCTCTGGAGCTTAGTCCCGGAGGCAATCTGCCTGAGCTGAAAATAAAGCTTGCAGCTTTCTTTGAATAGAAGGTACTGGGATCTGTCCCCAGAGAAGCGATCCGGAAGATTGGCCTTGACATCCGTTGTAGCCTGAGGTGGACCAGACACTGATACGGAAGCCGAGGCCGGACCGGAAACGTTGGAAGGTCGGAGAGAAGCAATTACTTCGTCCTGAGATTGGACCTTGGCCATGAAATTCTGGATGATCTGACCCAGGTTAGATACCTGGGCAATGAGGGCATTAATTGCCTCGGAGGTAGCATCCATGTTACTATGGAGTGTATGTAACCTGTTTAGGCCGGTTATACTGTTACAGTACCGGTAGTCAGTAGGGAGCAGGAGTAGGTACCAGGGAACCGAATGGAGACCAGAGATGTTGCAGGAGGATTCATGAGATGCTGATGATGCAACCAGGGTGTGGAGTCTATCAAGGACCTGGTGTTCCCCCTAATGGTGGGGATAGTCTGGGCTGCAGTACTCCCCAAGGTCGCAGCCCCTGGAGGTACGCCTGGGAGAGGAAGCGGGAATAGACAGAGTCAGTAGAGTCTGACCAGCAACAAACAACAATCAACACCAAACGGAGACAGGGGACAAGAGAGGGGGGAGCGAGACTAACCAGGGCAGTCGGACGCGCATGCACACGCAAACAGTGGGAACCCCCGAAGGGGTTAACAACGACAATCATTCAGAAAAAGGTGTATACAAATGGGATCAGACACTAAGGAGAGAGAGAGAGAGTATTTGAACACCAAGGAATGAAGCAAGGTACTCGGCCGGAACATGGCTGGGGCACTCAGGAATGCTAGAAAAAATGCACAATGTCAACGCTGGTCTGATATAGAGGATGCTAGCCCCTGATAGGCTAGCAGCCTCCCAGCCCCCAAACTATGCTAGGACGTTTCCCCTGACAGGGGAAAAACGTCCAATGAATGCAGAGTGCAGGGAGATCGGGCACGTGCCCGACCGAAGCTGCGGCGGTGCCCTACGTGTGTTTGTTGACATGCCGCGATCGGCATGTGTACACAGACCGGAGCGGGGGGGGGTGAAGGAAGGGGTATAAAGCTGATTGGACACAGAAGGAGGGGCAATAAGGCTGACTAGACACGAATATAAAAGGGGGAATAAAGGCTGGCTGGACACAGAAGGAGAGGCAACAAGGCTGACTGGACACAGAAGAAAAAGCATTAAGGCTGACTGGTCACACAGAAAGAAGGGGCAATAAGGCTAACTGCACACACATACACGGAGGAGGCAAAAATGTTTGCTGGACAAACACAAGGAAGGGGCAATAAGGCTTATTGAACACACAAAAGTACGGGGCAGAAAGGCTGACTTGTCTGACACACACAAGAAAGAGGCAGAATGTCTGACTGTGGAGACACACATACAAGGGGCCGGATCCTCAACTACAGCCGTCTTCCACAGACGGCCGTAATGTGCTGATGTATAGCTACTGCGCATGCGTAGTAACTATAGTACGTAATCTATGTATCGTTTCTGCTGTCTGACGGCCGTAATTGAGGTTCCGACCCAAGGAGAGGAGAGATTGGATGGCTCTAGAGACACACACATGGAGGGGGAGATTGGATGGCTTTACAGACACTCAAGAGAGCAGGAAAGGATAACTGTAGAAAGAGACACACACAAGGAGGGGGGATTGGATGGCTGTAGAGTCACTCTCATGGAGGGAGAGTTTAGATGGCTGTAGAAACACACAAATGGAGGAGGATATTGGATGGCTGTAGAGAAACACACAGAAGGAGGGGACAAAAAGGCTGGATGGAGGCATATTTATTCTGTGTAGACTAAAAGGTGCTTTTACGCTTACGAAAAGCGTAAAAACACGGGCGAGCGTAGATCTGGATCAGGCCCATTGAGACTATTACTTTTGTATTATTAGGTTTTTCCTGTTCATATGAATGAAGTTGATATTTTGCTAGACAAATATGAATAGAAATAGTCTAATGCCTCTTTAGTTAACAACCAACATTTATATGCAGACCGCACTGCTAATGACAAAATAAAACTATTATTGTATGGCAGTCAGTAAATGCAATGTGTATTGTATAACTAGGATGCAATTATTGTATTATTTGGTGATAACTAGGATGCAATGTGTATTGTATGGTGATAACTAGGGTGCAATGTGTATGGTATGGCAATAGCTAGTCTCTATTGTATGGCGGTAACTAGGATGAAGTTTCTATTATCTTAAGTGGTCCTTATTTATGGTGATCAGTAGTATGTTCTCTGCCTTGTATATACTGTATGTCAGTAGGATACTTAATGTAATTATATGGGTCACTGTCACTGAGAATTAGTAGTATAACACGCTTTTCACACTGAGCTGTTGAAGCAGTTTGTGGGTGTAACAGATGATACAAAGTTTATATGCAAGTTTTACTGATGCAGCCATCCTCAGGCCATAATCCTTTTACCACACCCATCGACTGTTTGGTGGGCCCCATCACAGTATTCCCTGGTGGGCCCTTCATGCCCCAGTCTGACCCTGGGCACTGAACATCCTAGCACTGGCCCTGCTTTCTCCCAACATATACCCTTTCACTGAATTCTTAAAACCCATACCTCAATCATTGAGAGCCACTTTAATTTAAATGTTCATGCAACCAATATTGACAATATTGTCAGTTTTTGCCTGAGGAGACAAACTGACAATGTCCGCCCCCATCTTAGTAAGGTTCGTAATAGGTGAAATAATCGGTTACGCTGTAGGAGAAAAACCTAGCAGCATGTGTAGTCCCCTGTCTGAGTTCTATGGGGTAGATCCAGAACTAAGTACGCTAGCGTATTTACGCTAGCCAGTGACGTAAAAACGCAAATTTGTATATACTGCGCATGCACGTGGCAAATTTTACGCCCTTTAAATCTGAATGTATGTACCAGCCTAGTATCAACAGCGTAACTACGAACGGGCGTGACAGCCATTCGACACCCGTAATCGGAGGCGGGGTGAGGCATTTAAATCATACAGTATGGGTGTGCTTAGACACATACGTAAGTGAAGCCTTTACATACATCAGTAGTTACGCTTTGAAAAATTAAGGTAGGATTTGGGAAACGTAAAACGGCCTAAGTACGTACGAGCAAGGGGAGTGCCTTGGGGGATGCATAGAAAATACGCTAGCATAAATACACTACGCAATGAAACGTAATGGGAAAGTAGGTCTGGATATTGGCCTATGTGCCTGAGTTCTGCAGCTGATTGGTGGAGTGGCCTTTAATAGCCTGAGCCTGGGAAGCCTCATTGTTGGCTATAGCATCTGGTGTTCCTGGGCTGTATTCAGATCTAACAGACCGCGTATGTTACGACACTCCGGGTTTACCTGAATAAGGACCGGAGTAGTCATGGGGAATGTAGCGGAGTGTAGTGGCGCCTCGGGCTTACCTCGGAGAGAACTGGGGCGGCCACTGAAGAAAGGTAGGTAGTGACCGGTCTGAATACGGCCCCCTGTGTTTGCTTGCTGTTCTGATCGTGTTTTCCTTGTGCTCCTGCCTTGGATCGTATTATGCTCTTTGCCCTCTGTTTTCTCTGGTGTCTGCCGCGTTGTCTGTCTGCAGTGTGCGGCGTGAGTAGCGTCTCGGGCCGGTTCAGTGTTACTTCCTCTGCCGAGTGAATCGCAAGTTCTCCACCACTCACTACCTGTACCTGGCATTGAACTATTTCACCTGCTCCTTCTGTTGTGTGCGTGCTGCTGTTTGTCATCTGGCAGCGGGCAGAGTCCAGGTCCCTGACTCCCTCCGTTGTTATATACATTTGGTGTGTTACATCTCTCCTTTTGTCTTTTCCCATGAGTTCTCTCCGGTATTACCATCTCCACTGTGTGTCATCTCTCAGTGTGTATGTGAGCGTGAATCAGGTCATCGGATTTCGCTTTCCTGCCTGTGGTGTGCTGTGTTCCATCTTCAGTCTCACCCATGCATATCCTCCTCTTGATACCTGTTTGTCTCCTGCTTATTTCACCCTGCAGTTACTCAGGTATCCCTGGGAGACCCTATCTGCCACTTGTTCCATATCTGTGGATCTTGTACATATCTGGCCCATACTCTGGTATATCATTCTTATCTGAATTCTGTGTGTTGGTTCCAGTCTGCTATCTTGCATGCTAAGGTTCCAGCCTGTATACTTTTGTACCTAAGCTCCTATCTACTCTCTGTTGAGCAAAGGCTCCTGCTTATCGAGTGTTTTGCAAGGGTTCCAGGTTGTGTTCAGGCACTTTCGCTACAGGTTCTCCTTGGAGGCTGTTGCCAGAAGCCGTGACCTATCAGGTGCCAGCAGCCAAGCCTTTCCCCACATCAGGGGTTCTAGTGAATGCCTGGCCCTCGTTTAGACTCCACGCCCCGGTGAGAAACTCCCTGGAGACTGTAACATAATCATAGAAAAATCCTCATTGAATTTTTATATCTTAGAATAGCCTAGAGATCAGTGGGTTGATTATGTTGTAAGATCCGCAAAAATCGATTTTAGAAAAATTGACAGCACCCTTCAGTTAATCAAAAAGATTAGATATTAGAGGAATGGGACATGTATTTCTGATGGTGATCTTATTCAACGTAGGGTACCATCTGATTTGGCAACAAAAAAAACCCTCATCTCCAACAGGCAATTTAGAAGCACAGGTAAATCCCTTGGTCAAATTTTCCTGAATATATTCTTCCATGGCTTGCGATTTAGGTCTTGACGAGAATATAACCGACCCTTCGGCAACTTAGCCCATGTACTGTTGTCAGCCAGAAATACAGTGCAGTGTTGTTGTCTGAAGTGGTATCACACACCCCCTTCCCTCTCAATGAGAAATGAGAAAGGAATTTAGTATATACAAAATTTATTTTAGGATAGTAAAAGTCTGTCTGTGAGACTGCTTTACTTTATGAAATATAATCAAATCTAGTAAAAACATAGAATGGTGGAGATTGTATTGCTCTAATATCCTTCAACAGAGCATTATTTTGTTGTTCAGATGACCAGGCCCAGGAGCAAAGTGTCTGTAGGATTTATTTTTAAAGGTAGACAACTATGCATATGCAAGGTCTTTGCTGTCACCATTAAGATCAATGGTTACTATTTTAAGATCAGTTTGTGCAATGTTCACACCCTTAGAGTTTATTTGGGAAGTTGATGCTATTTGGTTTAAAAGAAATGCTGACTTGAATTATATATGATCCTTGTTACAATTCACATATGTTTAACGATGTGTACTTGATCTATATTTCTGCAAGAAAGTTACATGTTAGAGTTGGATTTAATAACATTAAAGATGCAATCTAGTTTATTGACAATATTTTAACATTTTGTCAGCCTATATTATCTAAATGTTTTCTTTTAAAAAACATAACAGTTAAGTTAACACACAAAAAAACCAATAAAATCCATATGTAGAAAAAAAAACTAGAATAAAGGACTGGATCCGGAGCTGCATTCAGAGTTTTTAAAGCTAGACCCTATATTAAAACTTCCCATCTGTCCCCATTTAAAATGGCTACAGGTCAGAAGTGAGGCTCTTGCATTTGGCTGAATCTGTACAATGTAATATTAAACACTTCCCTCCGCTGCCAACAGTACAGATGAGGAGACAGCCATCTTGGGAGTCACCTGAGCAGTCTCTTTTGACTGACAGCAGAACAGAATTATAAAGTACAGCTTTCATTGAGGAAATCTCTAAAACCCAGAATCTGTGCAGTACTATTGCTCTCATATCTGAAATCAGTGCTGCTATTCCTGTTGTGAGTGTCTCTATTACCACACGTGGAGTTGCCTTTTTGCAGGACTGCTCTCTCTTTCAAGTATAAGGGAGGCCTCTTTCCTTTGTTAAATCTGCTATACAATTACCAGCACCAAGATACACGGCTACACATAGATTGTATCAAGTGGCCTTTACATATCCTTTCATCAGGTCCTTTTCCTACTTGCCTATATTTCTTCACTGCAGCCCTCAATTTTATAACTTACTAGCAGCTATCTTTGCTCTTTCAACTTTCTAAAGAGGACTCAAGAGAGACTGCCCGCTTGGACACTTTAGAAGCTCAGATTACTGCAGTAAATGCTGACATTTGCACCTTATTCTAGCTTAGTGGCACTTTACACGTCTGCTATGGAAGTTTCTTGTTACTCTCATTCCCCCGGGGCACAGCTATTGAACTTCTTCAAAGAAGCAACATGCTGAAGCCCAGTTAAAACTGGAGTCTAGATTAACTAATTTGGAAAATAAAAATAAGCTTCTTTAGCGTTAAAAACTCATGCATGCTTCAGAAATATTACATGTCGGGTACCAGGGCAAACTCTTAGCTGGCAGGTTGAGGGCCCATCAGGCCTCATCAGTCCTCATCATGTACCAAAACACTTCATTTCCAGTCAGTTTCCAAATACCATTCAAGTCTCTATGACCTTACTATAGATAACTCCTCTCCCCATCCCTTGAATCTATAAATAGTGTTAACCTCCCCAGGTTCAGCTCAGAAACATTTAAAGTCTAAAAAGCCCTGTTGATCCTCTTGGAAGTCCTATCAGCCATTAAAGACTTTCCCAAACATTAGTCTTTAGGCCCAGATGGCTTCATTGATAAGTTTTATATCACATTTCTGGACTTGAATACTCCTGTCTCTCTTACACAATGGCAATGAATATATAAAATGACATTTAGCTTATTTATGTATTAATCACTCAGGACTGCATCCAGACCTCCTTACATTAAGCTAATTATGCAAGCCTGTGAAATGAAATTTTATACGCTATGCAATCCGTTTGCCAAAACTCCACAAGGTAGATCGGTGGGGGTTACCATTAAAATTTTACAATATGGGCTGGCTTAAAGACTTCCATGCAAATCGGCAGTTGTGCGGACCACTGATCCACATGGGATTCAGAAGCTTGGTCTATGGCAGCATAAATGCTGAAAAGTCCGCCTATGAGAGGGGAGTGACATTTGAGTTCAATACCCTCTTAAGTGCAGCCTATCAGACCTCCGTGCGTTGGAACATGTACGGAGGTCTGGATCCAGCTCAAATTATTGTATTGTTTGTATTTAACCCTGGGCCTAATCTATCCGTGTTACTCTTATACTTTGTTTGTGCCAATGAAGAAACATAGGCGATATTTTTTGGTCCTGCCCACTTTTCACCTCTCTGAAAAGAAGTGTTCCATTTGGCTAGTAGGATTTTCAAGATTGACCTTCATCCCTCTCCCCTCTCTGCATTATTGCATCTATATGCCTCTCAACTCCTTCCTTGTGATGGATATTTTTTTGGACATACTGTGATTGCCGCCAAGGAGGTCCTAGCTAAGCAATGGAAGTCTCCCCTCCCTCCCACACTAGATAAAATTATTGCGAACGTGAATCATAATTACTATATGAAAATCCTGGATGTTCCATACTCTATGGCAGCTTCCTCTCCCAATGTAAAGTGGTTTTGCTTGCAAGAATTTATTGTGAACACTGTTGGATCTTTATCCAGATTTTCTAATAATTGATGTTCCCTTTGTGCAAATCTCCAAATAGTTTAAACTATACTGATGTTGATGTGCATAACAATTCTTGGAACATTGGATACCATCTAGTACATACATGCTTTACGTACTTGCCGCACTAGAGGCAAACAAGTGACACAAGTTCAACATAAAAGCACAAGTAAAGGTAGACATTAATAACTCTTTCCTCATATTTGTGGTTTCCAAATTTGTATATGACTGACCAAGCTATTATGCTTTGATTAGGTGACAATACTAATATAGATATGCGGATGATACTGTCACAGTAGTGCTGTTTAATTATTGCATATTGAATATTAATAGATGACGATTTCTCTGTTTAAATTGTTGTTTTCTAAGATTATGCTTTGATTAGGTGACAATACTAATATAGATATGCGGATGATACTGTCACAGTAGTGCTGTTTAATTATTGCATATTGAATATTAATAGATGACGATTTCTCTGTTTAAATAAAGTAAATTACATATTATCTTTTCTGCACAGCAAATATATGACATGGTTTGTAGAAATAGGTTAACAAAAGTTATCACTACAGTATTGGATTTGAGGGGTGTTTAAAAATAAGAATATTTATATGAGAAGTTTGTATTTTTGTGTTATACTTTCTTCTTCTTGTAGTTTTGTTATGGCTTCCGTTAGTGTGTGATGATATTTTATCACAAAGAGATCCTCGCTTATAGCAAGCCGTTGTTTTCTAAGAGAAGGATGTTCAGGTAGTAAAAGCTTATCATGGCACCACAAAGTAAGGAGGTATGGAGTAAATCGTACACCCAATGAATAAAAGGATAGAATACCAAACAACAAGGAATTTGGAAAACCGTGATGGGTTTCTGATTTGTCTTCCATCTCCCCACTCGGTTGGCATTTCCATTCATACGAACCTGCATGACTGTAACAACAAAATCCATACCTAATTTTTGTGGTCCATCAGATCTTTTACACATTAGACTCCGTACCAAGTATAACATTAAAGCTTTTAAAATTAATTGGGACAGATTGCCAAGATATCAGCTTATCAGATGCAATTGAAGATTAATTGCAAAGAAGATAATATTGCCTTTGCTGTGTTATTAATATATGAAAGTCATGTTACATAAAATAATTAAATAAGTGTAAAAATAAATACAAATTTAATTGTTAAACTCAAAATAGATAAATTAAGTATCTTTCCTGAAGGATGCCAAAGGTGATTCAATAAGACATCCATGATATCATATAATACAGCCACAATGCTAATGCAAAATAAATGCCAACCCAAAACTAGATGCACTTAGGGCAGCTGGACCATCCCTCTGGCACCCAAAAGATATATGTCTCTGGGTTGTAGCTACAGATGAAATCATGATGTTTAGTTATGTCAAATTGAAAAAGTATGTACTTACTGTATTTAACCTACAGTATGCTGACCAGCTTATCACCAGGCATAAAGAAATGGAAATCAATAATGTGAAAAAATATGATTAGCAGGCACAATGTGGACATGGGAATTTTATGAAAATAAATAATATATATGTATTAAAAACATTATGTACTAGCAAGAATATAATCAACCTATATTTTATACAAGATCATTTAAATAGTTATCTACATTCTGTTTGTATATATGTTTCTGTTATACTGCACAACCTTGATCATAACTGAACATTATTGAACACATAAAGGTATATAAATACAAGATTTGTAAATCTAAAATCTAATTTTTTTATGAAGTGTGGGGCAATAAATCATTTCTTACAATACTCAGACAAGTCACTTCTTCATTTTTCAAACTTGTCTTAATTATTCATCTCTTTGTAGGGAGACAGCCCTTAAGTATTCTGCTTGGCTTTGCAGGGGGTGGATTGAATTTCATCCTATGAATATTAAAAGGCCAAGTTAAAAAGCTTGTTTGGGAACAGTGTTAATTTTGAGCTCTGTCATTTTCACACATTATATTGTGTGCTGAACTTCTTCTATTACTTGATAGTCACAGATGAGAGTATTAAATTACACTTAACAGCAGCTGTGAAATGGGCATTGAGTTGTAGATAATAACATATTAATGTACTTGAGAGGCAGCATTCGCCACAACAAAAACTGCTGAATATCAAGAGGGAAAATAAAATATGTCTTCATAGTACACACTGTAAAAAACAAACTTATTTAAGTTACCACTGGCAAACAATTAGCCACTCAGAACAATAGTCTGTTGGTGCACATTTCAACATACTAATTAAATGTAAATACAGAGATTAATGTATTAAGAGTTTGGATATCACTTTTTGTTTATAGTCATTAGTAATGCATGCTATATATATAGAAAATATATTAAACTATAGCTATTATGTCACAATACTATATATTTCATTTATATTATACCAGTATTAAGCACAGTATCGCCATCCACCCAATGTTATGTTTACTGATTGCTGATTCTATAATCTTTAGCATTTTAATAGCGCTGTTTTATAAATTACAATGTGAAATTAGCAGCTGCTACTATATTGTTATATACTTATATCAACACTCCAACTGGCACTTTCTGGTCTCAGAAAGCCAACTGGAGATGCTGAAGTTCACTGCCAAACAATTAGTTCATGATTGCGAATTGCAAATCCTGTAGCAGTTAAGTTACATAGTGTCACGGCTAGAGGGTTTTGTGAATCCTTGTCGGGTACCAGGGGAGTAAATGGACGAGCTACAAAATAAAATAATGAGACAGGCACAATTGCCATATACCAGTCTGAGGGACCAAGGTTGTCTTTCTGGTCCTTGATTGAGGGTGATCGCTGCATTGTCTATCACAGCAGTAATTAGTTGTTTGGCCAGCCAAACCGTAGCTGCACTCATTTTACATGTGTATTATTAACCTTCATCAGCAGAGTCATAACTGGACATTTTGGTGCTATAGGTTAAAGAGAACACCGGTATCACCTCTCCATACTTTTTCCAACTCTGTGCGATACTCTCCTAACTAAAATGAATTAGAAGCATCCATACTGTACTGGATCCAGATGTACAATGCTGCTGAGCTTGGTTCTCCAAGTACAACAGGGCCTTCCTTATGGTTTTACAACCCGTAGAGGACCCATAGAGGACACTACCTTAAAATTTCTATTCCACCCACAATTTTGGCTTTTGCCTGATTATTTACTTTATAAAATCTCCATTCTGCCTGTTACAATGAGGAAGAATGACACTGCCTTGTTCAGTGTTTGTGGATGAATGAAAGTGTACCCCGCGCCTAAAGAGTATAACAAATGTATAGTGTGTGAATGAAATAAAAGACCAAGGTATATAAAAAGGCGGAACAACTTAAACAAAGGTTCAGAGAGAAAAAGTACAACCCAAAATCACTAGAGGAAGCACTTAAGAGAAACAAAGCCAGAAACAGAGATGAGATGCTGGAAAACAAGAGAACCAAGACTACTAACAAAGAGGACAAAGTGAGGTTCATAACTGGATTCTCGAGTAATTCGGACAAACTGGAAAAAATAATCCGGAAACATTGGCCTCTTCTATTGAAAGACCCCATCATAGGTGATATTCTCCCTAAAAAACCTCTGATCACGTACAGAAAGTCTAGAAATTTAAAACTTATCCTGGCCCCTAGTGCCTTACCCCCCGAAAAGAATATTGTAAACACCACCTGGTTGGATGACTCAAAGCCTGGATTCTATCACTGCACAAGATGCAAAAACTGCAAAAAATCCAAAGCCACGAGTACAAAGCCCACAATTACCTTTAAATCCAACACAACACAGGCGAGATTCGAGATTAAAGAAAAAATTACCTGTGACTCTAAAGGTGTTATTTACCTTCTAGAGTGTCCGTGCGGCCTCCAATATGTGGGGCGCACAATAAGAACACTCAGAGAAAGAATATCAGAGCACTCGCGGAACATCAGCAAAGGAGTACTCACCCACAGTGTCCCTGCGCACTACCACGAACAACATGACTGTGACCCTTCTCTACTTAAATTTATTGGAATTAAGAAGATTAAACCACACTGGAGAGGAGGAAACTATGTGGCCCAAATATCAAAAGAAGAGACCCAGTGGATCTTCAACTTACAAACTATGGCGCCTAAAGGCATGAACATCGATTTGGATTTAGGTGCTTTCCTGTTTACGTAATAGCTAGCCCTGTGCTGCTCCAGTACATAGGGCCTTTATTCCCGCCCCCCCCCCTAGGTTCCTAGGGAGGGACATCATACACATTCCACCACTTAGCTCCTCCTGTTGGCCTCCCCACTACTATATTTGGATACACATACACATGTTGTAAAGGTCCTAAGTGCTCTGATCAGCACCCTTATTACTGCCTCATAAGTGCCATACAATCTCCGGGTTGTTGGTATAACTACACAAATGAAGCATCTCTAGATACTACAGTATTGTTGTCACATTACTCCCTGCTGTTAATGTTCATTGAGATAGCATATTGATTTTTTAAAAAGAACACCTTTTTAATATTTATATATATTTTTATTTTTTTTAATTTTTGTTTCCATTTTTATTAAATCTTCATTCATTTTTTTGATTTCTTTGATTTTTTATTTTTTTTATTTTTTAGTATCTTTTCTTGCCACTATATACGACTTTAAAGGATTATTCTCTTGCCACTTTATATGACTTTACAGGTTTATTTCCTTGAGAGTCCTCTAGATCTGACTGTTCCCAGTAAAGAGATCTATACATCCAGGTTTCCACCACATGGGATCCTATATCCGATACCCACCGTCTCTGTATAAGAGTCAATGCAATGGGTTTGTGTATCATACGTTACCTGGGCAACCAATTAACTGCTACTGGTAAACTAACCTCTGGCAACACCAAAAAAAACAAAAAAACTCACAGATGATCAACAATTATCAACACCTCCCTTATCTGCATAGAACGGACATTGATCCACCGACTACACCCCGTGTCGAAAGGGGTCCAATCAGCCAGAAGCACGCCCTATATAAAGATCATTCCCCCCTCCTAGGGCTTGTACAGCAGACGTACATGCACCCTGACGAAGCCCTTCACGGGTGAAACGCGTAGGTCCCGACGCCTGCATCTAGGAGATCTCCAAACCCTGTACAAAACCCACAAGAGGAAGACACGGGAGAGAGTCAGAGGAAACTATCTGCACTGCTCTTACCAGCGCCTCCAACGGAGTGCACGCCGTCACAACACTGCAGCGACTGTCAGCCTCCCACGCCGAGCTCTGTCTACACCGCAAGTAACAAGCAAAGGATCCACAAGGTACCTTGTATCATTGACTTGCCGCAGGTTGACACAATCTACCCCTGCAATATCTTATCCTTTATCTATTGAGACCTCAGACAGAGGTCCGCCGTTCATCACTTTAACCCCTCCACTGCCGGAACACATATCGCTCAGTCTGAGTTTGCCTGTCAGTGGACGCACTGAGGACACTTTCTGTGCTATTTTGTGTTATTGTCTGTCCTGGAGGAGGTATTGTGGACTCCCCATTTACTCCCCATCACCAGGTGTGATTGTCACGCTGGGATGTGGTTTTTCCCTATGATCCCTGTGATATATTGTTACAGGGTCCTCCCCTGGTTATAGACCTTGTTTGTACTACTGTCCATTTGAAACCCTTTCTATTTTACTTGATTAAATCCTTTTTTATATACCTTGGTCTTTTATTTCATTCACACACTATACATTTGTTATACTCTTTAGGCGCGGGGTACACTTTCATTCATCCACAGTCCCTCCCCCTCCCCCCCAGGAGGGAAGGAGATTCTTGCGGCATCTCCACGATTACCCCTTAAGGTCCTTTTTTAAAGTGACCGTAGCAGCCTCCCTTTCAGTATCTCCCTGATCCACTATAGCCCTCATTGGAGCAGCGCAGGTAAGTACCAACAACCCCAATTACTGTACTATTGTTCAGTGTTTGTCCCACTTCTCTGTCCTAACTTTTTTTTTTTAACTATTTTTTTTCTTTCCTTTTAACTTGGGTATACAGAGATATTAATTTAGCAGTGTCCACCATAGCCCCAAAATATCTTATTTGAATGCATTTAGAGTGATTGGTAATCTTATTTAAGGTTTGACAGGCTGCTTTAGGAATGCACTCAGATCATTTTTACTACCTGCACTATTGGTCTATTCTCCACATTGATATTGAGAATTGCAAGATGTTCTTCCAGCTGCCAGAACTCCTGCACAGTGATTGCTGAGCATAAGGTGTCCGGGTTGCAGAGCAACCAGGACGCCCCAGTGTTTACATGGTGAGTCCGGCTGTTGGGACCCCTGTCGTTGCTCTGGCATTGCTGCCAGGCATCCTGGTTGCTGAGCAACCAGGATGCTAATGCATCTCACGCCCAGTGCGAGACACACTCCTTGGTCTCAGATGATGCTGGGACCTTGTCCAGTGATTAAGGGGAGGCTATAAGTAGGCCGGCAGGGACACGTTGCTCCTGGCAGTTATAGATTCTTGCAACCCTTCTTCTCAGTTGTTTAGTTTTTGTGCCTTGCCAGTTTTCTCTCAACCTTGCTCTGTGAGTGCCCCTTCCTTATTCTACCCTCTTGTACTCCATTCTCTGTGCCTTGCCTTTGTTCCCTGTCTTGCTGTGAGTGTTTGGTTACTTTCCTCTGTGTCTCCTTGCTATTGTCTCTCCTACCTCCTCGCCAGTTTGCTGTGTGCTTCTGTGAATGTTTGCACCTAGTATGTTCACTGTCTGTGTTGGTGTGTTGTCAGTCTCTCACTGGGTCCCTCGTCTTGTTCTGCCTTCTTACACGCACACAGAGGGACTGCTGCTGGGGGCCGCGACCTGCTGGTGCTTGCAGCCAAGCCTAACCTTACCATCAGAGGCTCTAGTGAAAACCAGGCCCCAGTTAGACCCTGTGCCCTGGCACGTGGTTTCCTAACACATGCCTCCCCCTCTTCCCTCCCTCATGAGGCCTTGCAGAACTCAAGCCGTCGCAGCTCAAATTGTGTAAGAATGTGAATAGGGTGCAATATAAATTTTCATACACACGTATTAGCTGTTTGTATTAGCAACCCCCTTACTCCCAATAGTTAAAAACCTTTTATTCACTATCTGATTACTCTCCCCTTTTGTAAGAATAAACTGAAATACAAAAATCACTTCAGGAGGTACTGAATAACTGATAACATCATTAAGCAAAGATGGTTGGTCTGACATGAAGTTCATAAGATATTTATTTAACAGCAAAATACAAGAGATAATTCTTCACATAACCAGAAGAAGCCTTTTCAAATATCCCACCTTTGGTCTCTTTGGTTGAACCTGTTTCTTGGACTATGATTCTCATATGTTTGCCATAGATATCCAGTCCCTTTTTCTTGATTATAATGTGGCCCTCTCTAAATAGAAGGCAGCTCTGAACAAGATGTTGATGGAGGGTCTTCA
>WWET01000021.1:924233-937504 GCA_011038615.1 Limnodynastes dumerilii
GTAATAGAACACGAGGGCATGGATACAAACTGGAGGGTGGTAGATTCAAAGGAAATGTGCGGAAAAATTACTTCACTGAAAGGGTGATAGATAAATGGACTATTCTCCCATCTGAGGTGGTTGAGGCCAATACAGTAGAACAATTTAAACATGCTTGGGATAAATATAAGGGTATCCTAAATTGTAAACCAAATTGAGGGTAAATAGGGTCTAGGGTCAGTATAGTTTTCAATAAACAACTGGGCAGACTAGATGGGCCATGTGGCTCTTATCTGCCGTCACTTTCTATGTTTCTATGTTTCTATGTAGACCTAGTTAAAGTTTCACAATTAGATTTGGACCTTTACCTATAAAAGAATTTTCAGTGTCTTGGTGTATGCATTCTCTTGGTATAAACGTATTAAAGGTGTTTATCAAATTTTGATCATCTACCCTCAAAAGGAATGTTACACTGATTAAAAAAATATAGAAAGTATGTATAGATTTCAAATCTTGATACCTAGGAACTGCAGTATCACATTTTTACAATATTAAAAAGTACCATGACATTTAAAGAATATTTATTATAAGGTTAAAGCTTCCTAAATTAGGCTTTCAGATGCAGGAAATGACAATTGCTTTGCTAAGTTTCTTGAGATGTCCAATAATGGAATCTGCTGACTTTGTGTAGATTAAATAAATAGAATGATTCTGCACCAAATGCAGGTGACACCCATAAATCTTTTTTTATCACGGCTGCCAAACTGCCTTGTCAGACAAAGTCCTGAGATGTACATTGGGTTTCAAATGCTTGAAATGTCTTCAATCAAGACTTGAAGACATTCTAACAGATGTTGTATATAGAAAACCACTCTGGCCTTGCTCATACATTCAGTATGTCACAACACACCACAATCCATATAGGTTGTTATTAAAATAGCAGGCAGTCAGTCCTGGCAAAGGGTGTTATACCAGGTCTTATAATTAGGAGAGATAGAAGGGAGAATCTTACCATATACATAGGGGCATAACTGTAGTTGGTGCAGAGTTTTGTTGCAATAGGACTCCTTGATTATGTAGTCTTATGATTTATAATCGGTTCTTGATTAGGGATGTCCAAGATGCCACATCTTTATAAATACTGATGGGAGATAGCCTACGAGTGTAGGCCACTGACAGTGCTTTAGTTCACATCATTGACTGTCATGTGCATAAAATCTGGATCTCATGGATGAGCAGAATAGGAAGACAGCAAAAGAAATATAATAAGGTATTGGGAAAACCAGGAAGAGGCAGGGTTATGAGATAGAAATGGAAGTACTGTATGGCATATCATAAACAGAGTACACTACTATGCATAATCTATAAACAGAGTACACTACTATGTATAATCTATAAACAGAGTACACTACTATGCATATTCTATAAACAGAGTACACTACTATACATAATCTATAAACAGAGTACACTACTATGCATAATCTATAAACAGAGTACACTACTATGCATAATCTATAAACAGAGTACACCACTATGCATAATCTATAAACAGAGTACACTACTATGCATATTCTATAAACAGAGTACACTACTATGTATATTCTATAAACAGAGTACACTACTATGTATATTCTATAAACAGAGTACACTACTATGCATAATCTATAAGCAGGGGCCACTACTATTTGAAATAAAATAAACAGGGGAAATATGGTATTCAGTCAAACACATGATTTGGAAAGGGGGGGTTTCCAATGTGTGTAATACATGTGGGGTATAGTAGAGGTCTGAACACTATATAAAGTACATGTGAAGATATATTAGACCTATGTCAGGAAGTCTGGTTTCTGGGTATCTGGTTTTGGAGCCCTGCTGCTGGTCAATTTATACTGGAAGCTTGGAGTTTTAATGTATGGCTTGCTCACTGGCACCACAGGTAGAAGGTACACAATGGCGTCGGTGGTCCACAGGAAAGGACCAGGAGTGTAACAGGGCTCTGAGCAGAAGCTCATGACAAAGGAGTAGTGACAGTGGTCAGAGCTACAACTTAACAACTGACGGAGTGGGTTGCACTGACACTGATAGTTGTACTTGATGAGCAGCTATGATTGCTAGGAGCAGGCTGAACTGTGATTGGAAAAACATTGGTTAATATCTGAATGGCATGTGTTTATGATTTCAAAAGACGAGCTGTGACTGGATAAGCTGGTTAGTGTTTAGGCAGCTATGATGATTGCTGCAAGCAGGCAGAGCTGTGACTGGATACAAGGTTGGTGTTTGGACAGCTGTGATGATTGCAGAGAGCATGCTGGATGTGATTAATAGAAAAGGGACTGGACTGCAGAATGTTTTCAGGATACAGGCTGGGATGCAAGGTCGGATGGGGCAATAACTAAGGGTCTGATTCAGAGATGCGATGCTACTACATATTTAGGATCTTAGAAAATTCGCATCAATGCGCATGCGTAATAATAGTGCAATGCCGTCTACGTAGAGGTTAGGATCTTAAATTCGCTAAGCGCGGACCTGTGAATCGATCGCAAGCACTTAAGATCTTAAGTGCTGATGAAGTTTAAGATCTGAAGGATTTGCATGGAAATGGGCGGGGGGAGGCAGGGAGATGAGGGAAAGTGGGCGCGGGCAGACACTTAGGATCTCAAATAACCGCAACTACTTCCCTTAAGATCTCAAATGACAGCGCAGAGTTAGGGTTGCTCAATGGTGGTCTAACTTTAAGATCCGCCGCTGTTTGCAAGGGGAGTGACTATTTAAACAGTGGGCTGTAACCTGCTAAGATCTGAACTTAATTGCGTATATTTGCGATCTTTTCGCAGTCGCATCTCTGAATCACCCCCTAAATCATTAGAAGTGGCACCCTCCATAAACAAGGTCTCCATATCCTGTAAACAATCACAGAACTCACTAATTCTTTTAATTTACTTTTCAGTTTCACCATTTTTCTATTAGCTAATTGGATGTCACCCTCTCCTCCATATCTAATCAAATTATCAAATTGTTTCTACTAAACCAACGGATGCTAATAATTACTTGCATTTTAGAAATAGACACCACAAGCCTTGGAAAAGCCATATGGACAATCGGTTCGACTTTGTAGTCGTATAGAAGATTTCTAGGCACAGGCAGATAGAATGTAAGGGGATTTCAAGAAAAGAGGATATCCTACCCATCTTCTTACCACTGCGCCAGATAGGGCTTCAAAACTAGACAGGGATAAACTTCTTATTCCAAAGAAAATTGAAAATAAACCCAGACAAATCTTCACTGATAACATTTTATTTATTTCTAAATTCAATAATAAATCCAGTCAAATAAAGCTAATTTTGTCAGACAATTTTTATCTTCTGAGCCAGGATGAGATCTTACAACCATTTCTTTATTCTAGTCCTTTTTTTCAAAAAGAGTAAAGCTGACCACACATTAGAGAGATTATGGCTCCCAGGGCCCTATTTACAAAAAACGATTTTTGCAGGCCAGATGAAATCATTTCATCTCACCGCAATTTACCCACGATTTTTTGGTTTAAATCGCGGTATTCACAAAGATGCGGTTTTACCGCGATTTAAATCAAATCACGTGAGTTGCTGCGATTTTTAAAGGGCTAAATCGCGGTGGTTTTCAATAGACGCTGATCTATCTGACATATCTACTGTCATCTGCCATATACCTTGCATTTGCAACTCTTCTTTTATTTGGGCATCACTTGTAGCTACTTAAGAACTTTGATTGACTGCATGCTTTGTGCGAGGGTGGTGGCCACCCATATTACATCGGCACTTACACTTAATTTCTATAGCTGCAAGGAGAGGATTTCAAGAGGACTTTGACCAATGGTTTGTCCCATGGTTTCGGGTAAACTTTCCTCCTATATTTCTTTCTCCTCAGGATTGGTGCTGGAGCATCCCTATATTAATCTGGGTTGTATTGAAGTGACTTGAAGCAGTATATCATCTGTATGCACCGGTATTGATATAAGATCATTATTTATTATTAATTATATTATCTGCTAGGTGCCTAATTATTCCATCTAACGTTGTCATTTGAACACTGGCCGTATTTCATTATAGAGCTAACATATTGATTGCATATTGATTGCAGTTGTCAAGACTTATATATTTGTTTTTTTTAATTAAACCTTTTATTATGGTTGTTTAAAATATTAAGGTTTATTCATAAATACCAACCACACTTTTTGAATGTGTTTTCATTATTTCAGCGGTGCAACATACTTTCTATATCGTTCCTTTTTTGGGAGCTTAGCAAAATCTTCCTAGCAGCTGCTTTCCACCTAAGAGCACCATGGGTATTTGTTGTTGCTTGTAAAAATAAAAACAAAATCTGCTGTAAAAGAGCAACTGGAACACAACATGATACCAAGAAACTGGCAATTGTATGCTTTATGGGAGGGGTAAGACATGTAAATTGCACAGTATAAGCATGCCCTACGCACTATTCACAATTCTGATTCACCCCCATTTTACGTGAGGAGGGAACAAAAATCTTAAGGTAATAGTCACACTCTGAGAGTGAGCGAGCAGAATGGCCTCCCATGTATTCGCATGGAAGGCTGGTTCCAATGGCGATCCGGTCTAGGATCCCATTAGTGCTGTGCTTGTAGCTCCAAACGCAACACCAGCAGAAGTCTGGATCCAGTCTGATGTTCCTTTCATTGCATAAATATACAGCATGTTGTTTTCTGCAAGGCAAATACTAAAAAGTCTTTATTGGAATTAAGTAATCTTAAGATCACCCAATTATCAGGTGATTGGGCGAATAATCGCGCTAGTGTATGGTCCAGATAAATTTTTGAAACGCCAAATAAACGCACTAGAAACACTCTGGTGTGATTATTTTATCTTTCAACATGTTTAATTTAAATCGGGAGAAAGCTCCCGATATTTTAAGGAAGCCAATCAGCAAGCTAAATGGCTCCCTATTCTTCAAAGCTGCTGTTGTATATTTATGTACAAAGCTGCTCTGACAGCTTTGGGTATACTTTACAGCTGTCAGAGCAGCATAGTACATAGATATTCAGCAGCGGCTATTGCAGGGAGTAGTACAGACCGGGATCAGTCGAATCAGCTGTGTGAAGCGCGGCTTTGGCTGATTCTTATCTGTAATACTAACTGCAATAGCCGCTGCTGTATATCTATGTACTATGCTGCTCTGACAGCTTTAAAGTATACCCTCAAAGCTGTCAGAGCAGCTTTGTACATAGATATACAGCAGCAGCAACATAGAGAGCCATGTTCCCCCACCCCTCTTCTGCTAGGATTATCGGTCCCAGCAGGAGAGGTGTATGGCGCTGATAACGGGATATTTCCATAGCGGGAAATCGTCCCGTTTATTGGGCCACCCCCTGCTGGGACCGACAATCTTACTAGTGTATGGCCAGCTCTAGACAGCATGACATACAAATTATTGCTTGTCTTGCCAATATCCATCCATCCAAGCTAGTAGTTAATTTCTGGTGTCAAAATTCTACCTCATTAACCTTATTTAAAAATAAATTAGTGACATGTTTGCAGGAAATTCTGCTCTTTAATAAAATGTAATAACATAGGGCCTGATCTAGAACTACGCTCGGATGCGGTTTTACGCTGATCGTAAGCGTAAAAACTGCCATTTGTACTTACTGCTTATGCGCGGGGCAGATGCTCATTTTACGCTCTGAAAATGTTAGCGTATGTGCCACCGAGGGCGGGGTGAGGAATTTAATTGTACAGTATGGGCATACTAAGCATCGTTAATACGCAATGAACATACGGACGGCCGCGGGTACGAACACAAAAGTTAGGGTAGAGTTTACCGAGCGTATAGAAGCTAAACTAGGTACAAAGGGAGTGCCTATTGCCGTGCATCGGGGGTACGTTAGGCGTTAATACGCTACGCAGATGAGCGTAGGTCTGGATCCGGCCCATAGACTCTGATCTCGATTCAATTAACCGTGATATGCAAAATTTCATTGTTTTCACCTAATTTGCATACCGTTTAGGCGCGAGGTTCACATCGTTCCATTCAATTAAAGCTATTATTGCACCCTGTATAGTAAAATCGAGCCCCCAAAAAATCCTATTAAAACCATTGAGCGCGCAATGAAACGCTATTCAATTGTGAAACATTGCACCTAATGATTCCAAATGATCGCATCTTAAACAGTAAACAAATATGCACCTCTGAGGGGTGCGCATTCCAATACAAGTCAATGGGAGTGAAATGAATAAATGTTTTTTTGTGTTTTTTTGATAAAGAAACAATATTTATGTGTATTTATAATATATTGATTGGTTAATATCAATTTTATATATAATTATGTTGATCTGTGTGGTTTTTATTTTTATAGATATTCCCCCTGCAAATGCTCAAATCGGGACACTGCTATGATAAAGCTGCATCTGGGCCTAAAGTTTTTCTGACCTGAAGCAAACCTATCTCTAATACATGTACTGGAATGTCCATAGAAATAGCTTGGAGAAATTAAAATGGCAGGTATGTCACTGTCATTTTAATATCTAACAGCTATCTTTCTATTGACAATCCCATGTAGTGCATGTATTAGAGATAGGTTTTTGCTTCAGGTCAGTAACTTAGGACCAGATGCAGCTTTATGGATATCTCCATTGTAAATAGTTAAGGTCATTCACTGGAAATCCAGTGTACTTGCCTGCAGGGTGAGTCCACAGGCATGTACAATCCCCTATGCAAGTGCCTCTTGCTAGTAACGGTGCAATTTGGAAAAGAGGAGAAGGGTGCGATGTTCACAAACATCAACGCACCTCAGCCAATCATTGTGCGGTTTGGATATGTTTTCAATTTGTAATGCATCACGCGCATTTAATTGTAATAACTGGGTGCGATGTCCCCGATGAACACACCGCACCCACTTTGCTGACATAATCGCAGATAATTGAATCGGGGTCTTTGAGTCAATGATGTTTGTGTATGTTAAATCATTTTATTCAAATCAATTGGTGAATTTAACATTTTGTTAAAGGTTTACCTAAAAACGAATACCTTATATAGTTTAAATTCACTAATTCTTCAGTCAGTTTTCATTAGAAACTAAGGAGACCATTATTGATGCTAAATTATCTGTAAACCCCTTTCATATCACCACTAAAACCCGGGTTCTTGGCCTTAGACCCGGGTCAAGGCTCCAACAACCCGTGTTTAGAGGTGATGTGAAAGGTCCTGGGGTCCTGGTCCCGAATCTAATGACCTGGGACTCGGACACAGGATAAGAGATGGGTTTTTTCCGTGTCCGACCCTGGTAAGGTGGTAGTGTGAAAGGTGCCGCCCGGGTTTTTCAACCCAGGTCTCACATAACACACCTGATTGGAGGGATTTATTTACTATTACTATAGCAATAGTAATCAAATTTCTCTTTCAGAGCCTTGTGCAGTCCTTCACACTGTCAGGGCAGAACCGGGATCCAGAATTTTGCGGGTCTACCCTACAGTGTTTTGAGGGTTCCACATGGCTTTTTTCCCCACAAAAATCCATTGGGTTGAATAACCCGAGTTATTGCCATGGTGGTGATCTGAAAGCTGTATTAGAAGGCTCATTTCTGCTCTTTTCTCCTCTATACCAAAGTAAAATTCTCACATATAGTGGTATCCATCAAATTTATGAATCTTATTTCTCTGAATCTTATGCTTACTAATAAACACTACTTTGAATGGAATATCTAAAGAATATTTAAAGAAAACATTTCTATTCATAATAATAAAAGTGATATCAGAAAATCAGTAACAAAACATGAAAGGAAATGAGAAAAATACACACGTAATATTCTTACTTGCTGGACACCTCCTATTTCACAAACAATAATGTAATTAACTTTTACAAAATTATCTTAACCAACATCCTGTTTTCCTATGCCATTTGGTTATTTGATTTTTCTTACCTAACCTTTCTTAAAAACTAGTCATTATTTCAAAATATCACATTGTCCATTCTAGTTTTAAAAATCATGCAACACAAAACAGTTTAGGAGTTAAGTTAAGTTGGCAAATTAAAATGTATATATTTAAAAACAAGCCTAATCATGCAACATGGTGACACATGCAACTGGCTTTCTCACAACAGATTGGCAACACACATATATTACAAATGAACCCTCTTACACAAGATACTATTATTGTACTTTGACGTTAAGAGAATATACAAATATTAGTCACCTTGAAATTCGAATATACAAATATTAGTCACCTTGAAATTATACATTGAGTAATATTCACTAAACCTGACCAGAATAGTATCGGTTGTCTTGATATGTTCTCATATATAAAACCCAAGTGAATCTGCAAGTTACATATTGTTTTTTATCTAATGGCAGTAGAAGTGGATTAAAAGTGAAATGATTAGTGTGCATATTTAATCATTCACTCTGAGTGAGGTTTGTGCTATACGACCACTGCTTAAGACCTAAAAACATAGAAAGTGACGGCAGATAAGAGCCACTTAGCCCATCGTGCCTGCCCAGTTTTTTAAACCATAATGACCCTGCACCATATTTGACCCTCAATTTAGTTTACAATTTAGGATATTCTTAAATTAATCTCAAGCATGTTTAATTTGTTCTACTGTATGAACCTCTGCTGGATGCTATCACACTCTTCAACTAGCTTTTCAATGAAGTCATTTTTTCTACCCATTTCCTTTTATTCTACCAATTTATACTTAGGCCCTCATGTCTAATTCATCTTTTACTTTGAATAATGCTATCTTCTGTACCTGGTTAAACCCTTTCCTATATTTGAAAGCTATCAAATCCACTTTCTCCTTCCTCTGCTCTAAGTTATACATGCTTAGTTACTGTAGCTTTTCTTTGTATGTTTTTTTTTTACATATACACCATTTTTGTTGACCTTCTTTGCACAGTCTCTAATGTATTTATGTCCTTCAATAAACATGGCCTCTAGAAGTGAACACAGTATTTCAGATGGGGCTGTACCAATGTTCCTCTCCCTATGCAACCAAGCATCTGACTTCCTTAATGCTTTGTTATATTGCTTGGCTACTTTTAAATCACATGAAATAGTGACTTCTAGATTCCTTTCCTCCTCAGTAATTTCTAATGTTGTATTACTAAATCTATATTGAGCTTTTGGGGGTTTTTTTGCACCTTACCATCCCCAGAAGGAATTCCATTTACCACAAGCTTCTGTTCTCAATCTTGCAAACAAGATCATATCCATGGAACCATCTTTGAATCCAATCTAAATTGTTCTATTTTATATCCTTCTATGTGACACCGGCCCTGATTCACACTTAAGTAAGTGCTGAATTTCCGTGCGTATATTTACGATTAAACTGCGCATGCCTAGAACCCAAATATACACGGAAACCATTAATGACAGATTCACATAAACGGACGTCAGACTTAGGACTGATGCATGCATCGGCATGGAATGAGTCCCACATGCGTGGCTAGAGGGGCTAGACTCGTAATGCAAATAAGCTGCACACGGGCTACAAATGTACAGTATGGGTGTTCCAACAGAGTTAGTAAGGAGTGATTCACAAGTAGGAGTGTCTTGCATAAACTAACATAAGCACGGAAAAAGTAAAGGTAACCCTCGACCACTCGTAAGTTGATGAACAGTATTGTTTGTTTTGAGGCCATGCATCTTCAGTTAATTAGTTCAAGTCACAGCTGCTGCGTGTTTTTAATCAATGGATGTGTGTTTTTAAATGAATCTGTCACAAAACGCAGGACTTACCATATCAAGAGCCACCTGTCAGTGACTTTCTCTAGGCATGCCCGCTCTCTGCCTCCAGGGAGGTGCCACTCTCAGTAGTGGCAGCTCCATCCATGATGTCCACTGCATGCTTCCCTGTATATTGCTCGCACCAAAAACTGCTGTCCTCCAGTGCATGGGCACCGCCATCCTCGATCTGTGCACATGATCTGCAGCAGCAAGCCAGGAGAAGCACATGACCTGTCTGTCCAATCCAGGTCAGGGACGCTCTATTTAAACCCGGAGCACTGAGTCCTCATTGCCAGAACAACTTGTTCATTCAGGGTGCCTGGTTCCTGTCTTGCTTCTTGTGAGAACTCTGATTTCAGGCTACAACTAGTAACCTGCTGCTCAGCTGTAGCAATCAGCCTGATTACCTTTGCCAGCAGAAAACAGACTGCAGCATATTGCTCCAGCTTCAAGACCTCTGCTGTTGCAGACTGTTTATCTTGTTCAACAGCCTGCAGAGTATTGCTCCAGCTTCAAGACATCTGCTATTACAGACTGTCTATACTTTTCAACACCCTTCAGAGTATTGCTCCAGCCTCAAGACCTCAGCTGTCTGCAGACTGTCAATCCTGTTCCAGTTCAAGCCACCTGGTCTAGCCCAGATCAAGTCAAATCCTGTTCCAGTTCAAGCCACCTGGTCCAGCCCAGGAGAAGTCTAATCCTGCTCCAGTTCAAGCCACCTGGTCCAGCTCAGGTCAAGTCTAATCCTGTTCCAGTTCAAGCCACCTGGTCCAGCCCAGGTCAAGTCTAATCCTGTTCCAGTTCAAGCCACCTGGCCCAGCCCAGGTCAAGTCTAATCCTTTTCCAGTTCAAACCACCTGGTCCAGCTCAGGTCAAGTCTAATCCTGTTCCAGTTCATGTCACCTGTTTTTTTATTTTTATTTACTTAAAATTTTTTGAACAATCACTATTACATTTACTTATATTTAACTGTATTGGTTGTTAATGTTTTTTTTATGTTTATTTTTTAATGTTTTATGAAAGTCTCTATATGTAGTGGATCATTGTATTTCTAACTTTATGCAGTATGTGTTTATTGTTAAGTATGTGATGATTATTCCTATTTCAAGTTGTATTTTTAATGGTTACTTTTGTTTAGATATGTTAATAAGAGTACGAGCTGTTTTAAAAATAAAATTCTTTACTTTTCCAAATCCTAATCAGTGCATTTAGTTACGTGTCTTTGAATCATAAGCAATTTTAAGCACCTAAACGCATGACTGCTCCACAGCAAATAAAGTCTGCACTACCTAATTATACACAGGAAAGACTTGCGTCCTTACATAGCCCTCCTAACACAGGGGAAGTGGTTACTGGGTTCTATATTTTCTATGAATTGGTATTGCGGATTTTTACGCGTGCATGTATTAAGCGAAATATGCAATTTAACTCTTAACTGTGAATCAGGTCCACTGTGTCAAATACCTTAATGAAGTCTGGATAAGGTATGTTTACAGCTCTGCCTTAATCATATCTTAGTGACCAAGACAAAAACGTTGAAAAGATTTGTTTGACATGTTATCTACCAAGTGAATCCATGCTGATTAGGATTCTGTAAATTGCTGGATTAAAGATATTATAATTTCTTTTACCATGTTTTCAGGATGTTCCCACTACTGATGTAATGCTCACTAGCTGAAAGCGACTACCTTTCCTATGGTTGAATAATTCCGGTTATGGGTTTATCAGTACCACTTTAAGCTTTTTTAGTATCCTAGGATATATCTTATCTGGTCCCACTGATTTGTCCACTTTCAGCTATGAGAGTACTGTTAAAACCTGCTCCTCAGTGAAATGTCTTGCAGTTAATTCCTTTGCAGCAATGCTCTTGCAATACAATTAAAGTCACTTCCTCTTTCTTTCTAGCTATTGTTACATGCTGCCGCTGCCCGTTGCTGTCCCACGTCATTCTGTTGGTGTCTTCCCATCCAGCATGGGCTCTGGCTGGCGTCCTCACACAGGAGGCCAGCCAATCAGTGCTTAAGGCCAGGAAGACTGCTGACCTATCAGTTGTCAGCAGTCTCTATATAGCACCTGTAGTGTCATTCTTACACTACTGGTGATAGCGTTCGTTTCTTCTTGCATTTGCTTGCTCTTTGAGAATTCACTGTTTGCTCCTGTGTCTGCTCAGTTCTCTCCTTGTCTTGTGTTTCTGTGTCTCCCATTTTCTCCCTGCCTATTCCAGTTCTCCTCTGCCATCTCCCATTGATGGTGTTTTTTCTTACTGGTTGTGTGAGTGAGCGTTTTCCCTGCCCACTTATTACTATTTCCAGTGCTTAGTCCATCTAGAACTTGGGTGTGTGAGCTCTCTGTTTCCCCTTATTTATTGCACTTGTGCACCTAACATCTGGCACTCGTGTGTATTACAGTGTATCGCTGATATTTGTATTGTAATATTTCCAACAGACATCCATGTGTGTTCCTGCAGAATTTGTCTACTGTTGTCTCAGTGATTCTGTATCTTGTAACTTCCTGGGTACATCTGTGCTGCTCCCATTGCTCCTGTCTCTAGCAGCTGTATTAGCCTCCATCAGAACTTAGAGGGATCAGCATCTGTGAGTGTGTGTTGCTCCACAGCAGCTATTTGGGAGGCTTAAAGGGGTGCCTCTTGAGGTAACTTAGCTCATGCTTTCTCTCTCTCTCTCTCTCTCTCTCTCTCTCTCTCTCTGCATTTTATTTTATAGATAGGATGGTATAGTTTATTACTGAGTAATGGCAGTGTTGCTGGGGCATTTTCTTTCCTTTGTTTCTGTTAATGCAGATCACCCCCGCCTTACATGCACCTGTTTGCATTAGCCTATAAATTGATCTAAACAACTTCCATTTTATGTGTCCTCCATCAGTTACAAGATCCACTACTAGGAGTCAAGAACTGCTGGGTTCCTGCCCCACAAACATATTCCCACTATCAAGGTCTCTAGTAAATACCAGGCCTCAGTTATACTCTGCGGCTTGGTGTGTGGATCCCCAAGGTAATATAACATGCTAGTATTCCTGCATACAGAATTAATTTCAATGCCTAGGACCCTACTTTAAATGTTTTGCATGCAACTCTCATTGGGTATTGAAAATTACTTTCATGACTTCCTGGTGGTGGAACTGGGTGACTCATATATAAGGAGATTTTGTTTATGGCACTGATCAGTTTCCTTGTGGTGTCTGTTGCATCCAAAAAGACTTAAGGCCGAATTTGATGTGTGTGCTATGTTGTGATCTGGGCTATGTATCCTACCCCTCCATAAAGTCATTAACTGTAATTCAGATGGAGAAGAAGATGGAATCTATCCCTTGCAGGGGCCTACTTGCATTTCAGCATTTCTGTAGGAAGCTAAATGGAATCAGGGTAGAAGAAGCAAGGCTTTATATCCACATTAGATTGTCAGTGGTGGTTAAAGGGCATTTCTGGGATCAGGAGCTAGATCCAGACTTAAGAAGGAGCTTGAAATTAAGAGAGAAAAGTAAAAGGAGGTTTAGTTCACAATATAGCTATATTGGGTTAAGCTCACCTGCCCAGCGTCAAGG
>WWET01000021.1:944875-960517 GCA_011038615.1 Limnodynastes dumerilii
GGGGCCTGATCCAGAGCAACGCTCGCAAGCGAGCGTACGACGAGCGTATGCGAATTTTCGGCAAAAAATTCGCAATGCTCATGCCCAGTATGACAGCTTCCGGTCGCCCGAGCGTCATGAGCGAATAGCGGGCGTATCGTTAGCGTATTTTTCGCTCGCTGGGCGTATTTTTTTTACGATGGTCGGCTGGGCGCCCATTTTACTACTGGGAGGCAGGGTTAGCCATTTAAATTGTACAGTATGGGCGTGCTTAGCGTATTTTCTCAGCGTATTTTCTGCGAATTTTCGTACGGCCGACGGTCGTACCCAGTGTAGGGTATAGCCGCCGTAAGCAGGGACTTTACTATGGGAGTGTTAGGGGCGTGTAGGTTGATACGCCCGAGCGAACGTTCGCATTCGCCCGTCGTGCGAATTTTCGTAGCGCTGGATCAGGCCCATAGTCATGTGATCTGGGAGCATTACAGTGTGACATAGTCATGTGATCTGGGAGCATTACTGTGTGACATAGTCATGTGATGTGGGGGCATTACTGTGTGACATAGTCATGTGATCTGGGAGCATTACAGTGTGACATAGTCATGTGATCTGGGGGCATTACTGTGTGACACAGTCATGTGATCTGGGAGCATTACAGTGTGACACAGTCATGTGATCTGGGAGCATTACTGTGTGACATAATCATGTAAACCTAGAAATGTTCTGCTTTACCTTGGGGTTTAGTATTAATTCCTGATGCATGAAATCCCGGCGGTTGAAAGCCCTACATGAAAGTCCCTACAACAATAATCCCGGCATTATTCTGTCGGCTGCTGAAATCCTGACACATTGGGCCAGATCCAGACCTACGTTCCCTTTACGTTTCAACGCGGAGCATTTACGCAGTGTAATTACTATGCATTCCCCTCGCTCGTACGTACTTTGGCCGTTTTACACTTTACAAACCCCACCGTAACTTTTCTAAGCATAGCTACTGACGGTATTTTTTACATCTCTGGTTAGCGTAAATACGCTAGCGGACGTAGGTCTGGATCTGGCCCATTTTGAGGACCCACAAAGATAATATCCTGGTGCATACCATCCCGATACAATTCATTTACTGACACAGTAAATCCCGGCACATATAAATCCTGAGCTCATCCCGACATGGAATTATCCCAGCAATGTTAAAAGAGTTAGGATTTAGTATTGTTAACCCTTCCTATACCGTTGGAATAGAATAAACACACCCGATCCGCTGTCATTATACAGAGGCCTTCATGACAAAACCCGTGTCTAGCTGAAACTATTTGGACCGTGACACTTTGTCTTCTTGTTCAGTCGTATTGAACCACAACTTGGATTGTCAGGTTTTATTTTATTGTATGTATTCTTCCTTCCACACGAAGTAGTGAATTCCTAACATACTTTAACCCTTTCCATTACAATAAAGCCAACACACCCATGTGATGACTAATGATTGGTCATCCAGCAGTGAATAGGTGGCCCAAATAGCAGATGGTTCTAAATGAACACTTAACTCTAACTTAACATAACTATAACACTATGGTGCCTCCTGCAAAGGTGGTCATACCAACAGCAACCCAATCGTATTGCTCATCCCTGCACCTGGAAGGTGGCCAACCTACGGACCTAACCGCTAAGGTATGGCATCCTCACATTCATCCTGGGTTGAGTACCAAGAGACCGTTTGCACTTATCGTTCCCCTTGTGCTAAAATACCTTGCTGACCCCCCGTTACCGCTAAACTATGTTTGAATGGAGGAATGAATACACACGTTAGTAAACTATTAACAACCCTAAGGGAGAAAGGGGGATTTTCTTGCCCCTCCTATCAGAGTTCGTTTTTATTAAACCCCTAACCACCAGCCCCCCTACTATCTAAGCCAATCCAATACTTAAACAAACTAAGACTTAACCCCTGCCTGACAGGTGCTAAATTGGTCCCTGCCTGCCATTTATGGTGTCTGCAGCCCTATGGGGTCTTTGGTCCTATACTGTGACACATTGGATAGGTCCCAGTCAGTGACTGTAGTCATTGCTTCCCTTCCTTCCTCCTCTCTGTCTATTACATTATAACAGACAGTCTATAATAGTCCTGTCACTGTACAGTGCATTAGGGGAATTATTGCCCGGCGTGTACAGGGCTTTCAGCCATATACCTCAAATAGAGAAATTCAGCTATTAAAAAAAAAATAGCTGAAACCAAACAGCAATAATCACCTCCACTTTATACTGAGTGTAAGTCCACTCGCACAGACGTGTCCTGTGGAATACTGCAAATGATGAATGTCCAATATACACTGTATACCTGTATATTCCTTACTGTACATCCATTACTCCTAATCTCAGTCTTATATACTTATATATACTTATCTATACTTATACTGATATATATACTGCATGTACCTGTATATTCCTTACTGTACATCCATTACTCCTAATCCCAGTCTTATATACTTATATATACTTATCTATACTTATACTGATATATACTGCATGAATCGCAAGGAGTCTGGAAATATCTCCTACTAGATCTTCTATTAATGCAATTCAGTCATTCCCTGATCCTGTATTACTGGAGAGTGACACAAAGAATCCAATAATACTCTGACAACGTGTCCCTGTGTATGTGATGATCACCATGCTTATCACTCTCTATGGGGCAGATCCACAACGATGCGTAAGAATGGCATTTTTTGGCGTTCTGCGCATGCGCCGGGCAGATGTTGCCCGACAGAGTCATATCTCTGTCTCTCCTTGCTGTCACTCTCCTCTTACTTCCCCTCCCCTCTGTCCACTTTATAGCCTCTCTGCCTCTCTCTCTCTCTCTCTCTCTCTCTCCTTTCTAATCTCTCTTCTTTCTAATCTCTCTCTCTGTCTAATCCCTACAGCGCTCACCCTCGTTATTGTATTTATCTTCTTTCTCTTTCTTTCTTTCTTTCTTTCTTTCTTTCTTTCTTTCTTTCTTTCTTTCTTTCTTTCTTTCTTTCTTTCTTTCTTTCTTTCTTTCTTTCTTTCTCTTTCTTTCTTTCTCTTTCTTTCTTTCTTTCTTTCTTTCTTTCTTTCTTTCTTTCTTTCTTTCTTTCTTTCTTTCTTTCTTTCTTTCTTTCTTTCTTTCTTTCTTTCTTTCTTTCTTTCTTTCTTTCTTTCTTTCTTTCTTTCTTTCTTTCCTCTCCTAACTTTCCCTCTCCTCTCTCCCCCTCTCTCTCCCCCTCTCTCTCTCTCTCCCTCTCCTCCTCCTTGTCCCTCTATCGTCCCTGCCTCCTGTAATTGCAGCCATGTAGAGGTAACTTTACATCCAGTGTAATTTCTGCTTCGCTGGCCGCTGAGCACTCCGAGGGTTAAGCAGTAGCTGTGTATACAATGAGAGTCGGGCAATGCTGGTTACTGCTGGGAATACATCTTAGCAATCACTCCAGCCTTTCTTCCTCAATAATAGAAGGAGCATCTGATGGGAGGCGCGAGAGGATAAGGGAGGGGGAGAAGCATCTCTGTTAGACACCAGTCCATCCATCTGACCTGCCAGAGACGTCAAAATCAAATTAAGAGTTCCAAGCGAGGACACCAGGCTGCCTGACTCCAGAAGCCCTTGTGAGCCTGAGCTGCCACACCACAGCCAGGGGACCCAGCCTTCCCATGCATTGACAGAGGCTGAGGATGAGACTGCTGAAGCCCATTCTGGTGTTTCCTTACACTGACAAACAGGAGGACACCAAGGCACTTTCCCTGCACTGGGGCTGTGTTCCTAATTCATACGCAACTCTGAAAGATGTCACCAAAGCACTTCCATGGCCTCGATAACTTCAACACCTTTCTGAAGTCAGCCGGACACAACTGCCATCTGCTTTTCACGTTGATAGGACTCCTGATCGTCACGAATGTCACTGCTTCTTGTCCCTTAAAATGCTACTGCCAAAACAAGACTGGTCTCGTCCAATGTCATGCCCTACCTCTACAGGACGTCCCAGAGGGGATTCCCAACTATGTCCTGAACCTATCACTCACTGGCAGCAATATCACCATCCTCCAAACCTCAGCCTTCAGGAGAAATGGAACTGACCTGAACAACATGACAACACTCATCCTTACCAACAACAACATTCGAGCCATAGAGCCCAAGGCGTTCCTCCAACTCCCTAGGCTGACTACCTTAGATCTGAGCGACAATGCTCTGAGCTCATTATCCAACAACACATTCGCTGGCCTCTCTAAGCTACAAGTTTTAAAATTAAACCATGCCCTCAGAGAGCCAGCTCGGACACAGTTTCTCCACTCTCCGTGGGCTGAAGGCTTGGGGAACCTTCGGACTTTGGAAATAGCCGGCAATGACTTGCAGTCTTTTCCAAGCACTGTGCTGGATATCGAGAGCTTGCAAACCATCCATATTGGAAATAATTCCATCAAAAGAATCGAGGATGAGATGGTTGCTGCCTTAAGGGAAAGAAAAGTACAGGTTTATCTAAGCCCTAACCCCATCGTGTGTGACTGTAAAATGAATGACATGCTCTTGTGGATCAAAAACTCTTCCCAAACTTTGGATGCCCATCGTCTCCAATGCCACGCGCCCCCGAATCTGAATGGCACCATGGTCACCAGTCTGACAAGTGACAGCTTGAAATGCATTAATGAAGATTTGGAGACGGCGTCCTACGTCTTCTTTGGGATAGTGTTGGCACTGATTGGAGTCATCTTTCTCATGGTCCTCTACTTGAACAGACGAGGGATAAAAAAGTGGCTGAATAACTTCCGTGAAGCCTGCAGGGACCAGATGGAGGGATATCACTACCGCTATGAGCAGGACTCAGACCCCAGAAGGTCAAACGCTTCTACCGGGATATAAATTGCACAAACCACCCCCCCAGCCTGGCTGCCAAGCACTATCTATGTACTGATTCAGATGCCAAGGGAATATAAGTCATACTGTGTATATAGTGTATATTTATACTGTACCTAACTCATTAACCCCTTCAGAACTGAAACCTGCGGGTGTAGCCATAGAGCAGAAATTGCTGCTCAATAAGAATTACTGTCCATACAATCTGGAAATGAAAGAGTTAAGCTAAGTTTGTTACCTAGAATCTTGTGGGGAACCCTCTGTTGTTATCTTCTGACTGTTCCTATTGTAATTATCTCTCAGTGTTGGGTTACCCTGCAGGTAAGATGTGTCATTTAGCACTATGTTACTTCTCTAACCTGTCCTCAAGTACTAGTGGCAGTGCATGTTTTCCAGGTCTCCTTGGTGGAGCACAGGTGGGTCTATTACAGACTGTCTTATGTGAAAAGACCCACAGGTGGTACTTATTATATCACCTGTGATTATAAGAAGACCTGGAAAATGTGCTTGGTTGTAAGACATAGGTTACCAAACCAGTCCTCAAGGCTCCCCAACAGTGCATCTTTTCCATATCTCCCTACAGAACAAGGTATATCATTATACCACCTGTTGATCTTTTAAACAGTCAATAATGAACACACCTGTGTTCCAGCAAGGAGATCTGGAAAACATGTACTGTTGGGGAGCCTTGAGGACAGGTTTGGGAACCACTGGTTGTAAGGGCAAAAACAGGTGCAAGGCTAAAACATTTTGCAAAGTTATTCATTTTTATCCTTTTGCATGCAGGGAAAATACTTTACTTTTGCAAACAGAACTCAATTACTGCATAGCTTTATGTTTATTCTATAAAAAAAAAAAGTTAAGCTAAAAACTACACCTTTCAAATCTATTTCACTTTAATTTGCCTTCCCTTAATGTTCAACATAGAAAAAAAAGGTGTAAGTACATCTCTAGATCATACCCTCCAACATGACCCCCTCCATTCAGTACATAATACTCTGCTCCTGCTCTTCCTTCCTAATCTGTGATTGCAATCACCTGTGTTATACTAGTTATTTGAATAGAAAGGTGTGTAAGATGAGGAAGGAAGAGTAGAGTATTTTGTACCGAATGGAGGGGGTCATGTTGGAGGGTCAGCTAGATCAGCCCTGCACTGTTAAGCAGGGTACACACTGGGGCTTTTTCAACCGATAATCTTTCCAATCACACAACCAACAGACCGTTTCACCAGATATCTTACCAGTGTGTACTGTGCAAATATCTCCTAAAAGACATAGGACACACTTGCAAAAAGAAAAATATATTTTACCATCATTGATCTGGCATATTAGGAGATCCAGAAGATCAAATTAAAAGATAACAAAATGTATTTAAACGATTTTTGAGCATCTTTGGAAAGTACACACTGGAGAGATATCTGGTGAGATGGTCTGTGGAGAGTACACACTGGTGAATGGTCTGTGGACAGTACACACTGGTGAGATATCTGGTGAATGGTCTGTGGACAGTACACACTGGTGAGATATCTGGTGAATGGTCTTTGGACAGTATACACTGGTGAGATATCTGGTGAGGTGGTCTGTGGACAGTATACACTGGTGAGATATCCGGTGAATGGTCTGTGGACAGTACACACTGGTGAAATATCTGGTGATTGGTCTGTGGACAGTACACACTGGTGAGATATCTGGTGAAACAGTCTTTGGATTGTGTGATTGGAAAGATTATCTGTTAAAAAAAGCCCCAGTGTGTACTCAGCCTAAGTGGTACTTGAGGATGGGGTTTAGAAGCCCTGAACGGGATAACTCTATGGCTGTTGACAGATGTAATGAAAGGACAGAGGGAAGAACAAGTCTGAAGGATATGCAAGTATTCCAAGCAAATAAACTGTGACTGTGATTCTGTTTAAACTTTATAGTGTTACTAGGAATCCCCAGAGCTGGGATCTCCCCCAAACGCAACTAAAGATACTGTTATGCACATGATCTGACACAAGACCTGCGTCTAATGGAGTTCTCCCAGCACAGCAAGCTTTGTGTTTCCAATGTATATTGTATTGCACAAATGGTACCTCACAGAGGAGAACATAGAAGGGGGCAAATAATAATAATGCAAGGGAAATTAGTTTTATTGTTTCTTTGTTCTTGTTTTTTCTTTTCTTACATGTAGGCAGGCCACATGACGGGTGGGGGGGGGGGGGTGGGGGTGATCTCTAATACTATTATATTGTTATATTATTACACAGATACTGACCAGCGTTACTATCACACTGTTATTTATCACCTCTCATCTCTAATACTATTATATTGTTATATTATTACACAGATACTGACCAGCGTTACTATCACACTGTTATTTATCACCTCTCATCTCTAATACTATTATATTGTTATATTATTACACAGATACTGACCAGCGTTACTATCACACTGTTATTTATCACCTCTCATCTCTAATACTATTATATTGTTATATTATTACACAGATACTGACCAGCGTTACTATCACACTGTTATTTATCACCTCTCATCTCTAATACTATTATATTGTTATATTATTACACAGATACTGACCAGCGTTACTATCACACTGTTATTTATCACCTCTCATCTCTAATACTATTATATTGTTATATTATTACACAGATACTGACCAGCGTTACTATCACACTGTTATTTATCACCTCTCATCTCTAATACTATTATATTGTTATATTATTACACAGATACTGACCAGCGTTACTATCACACTGTTATTTATCACCTCTCATCTCTAATACTATTATATTGTTATATTATTACACAGATACTGACCAGCGTTACTATCACACTGTTATTTATCACCTCTCATCTCTAATACTATTATATTGTTATATTATTACACAGATACTGACCAGCGTTACTATCACACTGTTATTTATCACCTCTCATCTCTAATACTATTATATTGTTATATTATTACACAGATACTGACCAGCGTTACTATCACACTGTTATTTATCACCTCTCATCTCTAATACTATTATATTGTTATATTATTACACAGATACTGACCAGCGTTACTATCACACTGTTATTTATCACCTCTCATCTCTAATACTATTATATTGTTATATTATTACACAGATACTGACCAGCGTTACTATCACACTGTTATTTATCACCTCTCATCTCTAATACTATTATATTGTTATATTATTACACAGATACTGACCAGCGTTACTATCACACTGTTATTTATCACCTCTCATCTCTAATACTATTATATTGTTATATTATTACACAGATACTGACCAGCGTTACTATCACACTGTTATTTATCACCTCTCATCTCTAATACTATTATATTGTTATATTATTACACAGATACTGACCAGCGTTACTATCACACTGTTATTTATCACCTCTCATCTCTAATACTATTATATTGTTATATTATTACACAGATACTGACCAGCGTTACTATCACACTGTTATTTATCACCTCTCATCTCTAATACTATTATATTGTTATATTATTACACAGATACTGACCAGCGTTACTATCACACTGTTATTTATCACCTCTCATCTCTAATACTATTATATTGTTATATTATTACACAGATACTGACCAGCGTTACTATCACACTGTTATTTATCACCTCTCATCTCTAATACTATTATATTGTTATATTATTACACAGATACTGACCAGCGTTACTATCACACTGTTATTTATCACCTCTCATCTCTAATACTATTATATTGTTATATTATTACACAGATACTGACCAGCGTTACTATCACACTGTTATTTATCACCTCTCATCTCTAATACTATTATATTGTTATATTATTACACAGATACTGACCAGCGTTACTATCACACTGTTATTTATCACCTCTCATCTCTAATACTATTATATTGTTATATTATTACACAGATACTGACCAGCGTTACTATCACACTGTTATTTATCACCTCTCATCTCTAATACTATTATATTGTTATATTATTACACAGATACTGACCAGCGTTACTATCACACTGTTATTTATCACCTCTCATCTCTAATACTATTATATTGTTATATTATTACACAGATACTGACCAGCGTTACTATCACACTGTTATTTATCACCTCTCATCTCTAATACTATTATATTGTTATATTATTACACAGATACTGACCAGCGTTACTATCACACTGTTATTTATCACCTCTCATCTCTAATACTATTATATTGTTATATTATTACACAGATACTGACCAGCGTTACTATCACACTGTTATTTATCACCTCTCATCTCTAATACTATTATATTGTTATATTATTACACAGATACTGACCAGCGTTACTATCACACTGTTATTTATCACCTCTCATCTCTAATACTATTATATTGTTATATTATTACACAGATACTGACCAGCGTTACTATCACACTGTTATTTATCACCTCTCATCTCTAATACTATTATATTGTTATATTATTACACAGATACTGACCAGCGTTACTATCACACTGTTATTTATCACCTCTCATCTCTAATACTATTATATTGTTATATTATTACACAGATACTGACCAGCGTTACTATCACACTGTTATTTATCACCTCTCATCTCTAATACTATTATATTGTTATATTATTACACAGATACTGACCAGCGTTACTATCACACTGTTATTTATCACCTCTCATCTCTAATACTATTATATTGTTATATTATTACACAGATACTGACCAGCGTTACTATCACACTGTTATTTATCACCTCTCATCTCTAATACTATTATATTGTTATATTATTACACAGATACTGACCAGCGTTACTATCACACTGTTATTTATCACCTCTCATCTCTAATACTATTATATTGTTATATTATTACACAGATACTGACCAGCGTTACTATCACACTGTTATTTATCACCTCTCATCTCTAATACTATTATATTGTTATATTATTACACAGATACTGACCAGCGTTACTATCACACTGTTATTTATCACCTCTCATCTCTAATACTATTATATTGTTATATTATTACACAGATACTGACCAGCGTTACTATCACACTGTTATTTATCACCTCTCATCTCTAATACTATTATATTGTTATATTATTACACAGATACTGACCAGCGTTACTATCACACTGTTATTTATCACCTCTCATCTCTAATACTATTATATTGTTATATTATTACACAGATACTGACCAGCGTTACTATCACACTGTTATTTATCACCTCTCATCTCTAATACTATTATATTGTTATATTATTACACAGATACTGACCAGCGTTACTATCACACTGTTATTTATCACCTCTCATCTCTAATACTATTATATTGTTATATTATTACACAGATACTGACCAGCGTTACTATCACACTGTTATTTATCACCTCTCATCTCTAATACTATTATATTGTTATATTATTACACAGATACTGACCAGCGTTACTATCACACTGTTATTTATCACCTCTCATCTCTAATACTATTATATTGTTATATTATTACACAGATACTGACCAGCGTTACTATCACACTGTTATTTATCACCTCTCATCTCTAATACTATTATATTGTTATATTATTACACAGATACTGACCAGCGTTACTATCACACTGTTATTTATCACCTCTCATCTCTAATACTATTATATTGTTATATTATTACACAGATACTGACCAGCGTTACTATCACACTGTTATTTATCACCTCTCATCTCTAATACTATTATATTGTTATATTATTACACAGATACTGACCAGCGTTACTATCACACTGTTATTTATCACCTCTCATCTCTAATACTATTATATTGTTATATTATTACACAGATACTGACCAGCGTTACTATCACACTGTTATTTATCACCTCTCATCTCTAATACTATTATATTGTTATATTATTACACAGATACTGACCAGCGTTACTATCACACTGTTATTTATCACCTCTCATCTCTAATACTATTATATTGTTATATTATTACACAGATACTGACCAGCGTTACTATCACACTGTTATTTATCACCTCTCATCTCTAATACTATTATATTGTTATATTATTACACAGATACTGACCAGCGTTACTATCACACTGTTATTTATCACCTCTCATCTCTAATACTATTATATTGTTATATTATTACACAGATACTGACCAGCGTTACTATCACACTGTTATTTATCACCTCTCATCTCTAATACTATTATATTGTTATATTATTACACAGATACTGACCAGCGTTACTATCACACTGTTATTTATCACCTCTCATCTCTAATACTATTATATTGTTATATTATTACACAGATACTGACCAGCGTTACTATCACACTGTTATTTATCACCTCTCATCTCTAATACTATTATATTGTTATATTATTACACAGATACTGACCAGCGTTACTATCACACTGTTATTTATCACCTCTCATCTCTAATACTATTATATTGTTATATTATTACACAGATACTGACCAGCGTTACTATCACACTGTTATTTATCACCTCTCATCTCTAATACTATTATATTGTTATATTATTACACAGATACTGACCAGCGTTACTATCACACTGTTATTTATCACCTCTCATCTCTAATACTATTATATTGTTATATTATTACACAGATACTGACCAGCGTTACTATCACACTGTTATTTATCACCTCTCATCTCTAATACTATTATATTGTTATATTATTACACAGATACTGACCAGCGTTACTATCACACTGTTATTTATCACCTCTCATCTCTAATACTATTATATTGTTATATTATTACACAGATACTGACCAGCGTTACTATCACACTGTTATTTATCACCTCTCATCTCTAATACTATTATATTGTTATATTATTACACAGATACTGACCAGCGTTACTATCACACTGTTATTTATCACCTCTCATCTCTAATACTATTATATTGTTATATTATTACACAGATACTGACCAGCGTTACTATCACACTGTTATTTATCACCTCTCATCTCTAATACTATTATATTGTTATATTATTACACAGATACTGACCAGCGTTACTATCACACTGTTATTTATCACCTCTCATCTCTAATACTATTATATTGTTATATTATTACACAGATACTGACCAGCGTTACTATCACACTGTTATTTATCACCTCTCATCTCTAATACTATTATATTGTTATATTATTACACAGATACTGACCAGCGTTACTATCACACTGTTATTTATCACCTCTCATCTCTAATACTATTATATTGTTATATTATTACACAGATACTGACCAGCGTTACTATCACACTGTTATTTATCACCTCTCATCTCTAATACTATTATATTGTTATATTATTACACAGATACTGACCAGCGTTACTATCACACTGTTATTTATCACCTCTCATCTCTAATACTATTATATTGTTATATTATTACACAGACACTGACCAGCGTTACTATCACACTGTTATTTATCACCTCTCATCTCTAATACTATTATTTTGTTATATTATTAAACAGATACTGACCAGCGTTATTATTATACTGTTATTTATCACCTCTCATCTGCGCATGTATAGTAGCTTTTTATACGTTGTTCACGTAGACTATACGCACAGAAGTGCCTCACGGATGGACTTGTGAATCGGACATGGGTAAATACACACGGATCTCCCATGGAAAAACACGCATGGAGGAATTTACATAGAAGTGGGCGGGGGGGCATTTAAATGAAGGGAAGTGGCGTGATTATAAAGATACACATGGACGGAGGTCACATGCGCTCGGAAATAGCCACGGAAACTTACAGCTGGTCTATGGAGGCGGAAGTCTCCGTGGCATGGATTAGCAAGGGCAGTGACTGGGGTTTTAGTGGGTGTTACTTGCTCCGTCCTTACATATATTTGCGATCCGAACGCCAGACGGATCTCGGAATACGGCCCTTAATTTCAAGCTCCTTCTTAAGTCTGGGTCCAGCCCAAGCTCTGGATCAGCCCCTTTGAGAGTATGGAGCTGATTCAGGGTTTATGGAGTGAAGGCAAAACAGGTGCAAATATACAGCTCGGTTTCACCATATTGCAATGTGAATGGTGCGCGTTCATTTTACATCTTTTGCATTCAGGGAAATCACACACTGCACAGCTTTATGTTTCATCTATAAGATAGAGTTGAGCTTCCTGTCTTGACTCTAATGTGCAGAATAAACATAAAGCTTTATGGTGTGTGAGATCTATCCAAAGCAAAGTGTTTTCCCTGCGTGATAAAGAATTGAAATGAATCTGCATCATTCAAAATACAACATGGTTCTGTCCAAGTCTACACCGGCTTTGCCTTTAGTCTCAGGCTTTGCATTAACCCTCTTCTATTTCATTGTACTTCTCCCGATACAACATGGTTTTGCTCCTTCTTTGCAATTACTCCTGAATCTGGGTCTGCCCCAAGGAGGTCAGAAGGTCCACCGTAGGGATCACACATATTCCCTGACTGAGTTATCAGTAAGGTCACCGTTCCCTACGGAACACAGCAGCTTTGTAGTCATTAATCTCCTCTGTGCATTAGAGAAAAGCAATTAGGGAAGGGAAGGGGTTGCATTTATTTAATGGACATCACCTTTATACTCTCAATTAGTTCAAGAATGAAAAGAAGCAGCGCACATTCATTTAACTTAATGGATTTTAATGAGGTGGGTGGGGAACGGAAGGTAGGTAGATTTATCAGGACTTCGAGGGGCTGATTCGGAGATGCACTTAAACCTTTTTTTTAGTGTACAGCTCAGCTAAACCATTTTTCAAAGTAAGGAGTGTTAATTCATTTAAAATCTTCTGCATGCAAAGAAAATACTTTACGTGTACGTACACATAGAACTAAAATGCTGCATAGCTTTATGTTTATTCTATAAAATAGAGTTGAGCCTTCACCTCTTAATTTAAATTCTAGTTTTACAATTTAAGGTCCGGATTCGCAGTTACTACCTCCTCTTGCAAATCAACATGGTATTGCTCAGGTCTACACTTGCACCTAAAAAATGATGGAAGTGCAACTCTGAATCAGCCCCCAAAGCTCAAAGGGGCTGATTCAGAGTTTGGGAGTAAGGGTAAAGAAGGTGCAAGTGTACAGCTCGGCCAAACCATTTTGCAAAGTAAAGGAGGGAGGCTCATTAATCTTATATCTTTTCAATGCAGGGAAAATACATTACTTTTTTGCACACAGAACTCATATACTGCATAGCTTTATGTTTAATCTATAAAATAAATAAATACATAAAATTTCAACTCTCAAACATAATTTTGCTTTCACTTTCAATGTAAATTCCCCCCCCCCTTGCAGTACAACATGGTATTGCTCAGGTCTACACCGACACCTAAAAAAAAGGTGTAGGTGAATCAGTCGCAGAGCGTCAGCTGGTGGAAGCGACTGAGGAGAGACAGGAGTTTTTCCTGCAGAGGTAGATTTCATTTTACCTTGTGCTGCTATTACATCATGTTATTATCTGCCGTATAGCGCCACCAAGTTCTGAAGCGCAGTACAAAGAATGCAATAAATCTGGTCCTGACTCATAGGAGCTTACGGTTTAAACTATGTAAACAGACACCTATGCACAAAACAACTGAGTCACTCTGCTGCCCCTACTACCATACATCCCTGCAGGACACAAGGATCGTGAACTATTAACACTTTCATTTGCAGAATGTGTCATCTCTATAGGCATTCCCATCATGTTATTATCTGCCATATAGCGCCACCAAGTTCTGAAGCGCAGTACATAGAATGCAATAAGTCTGGTCCTGACTCATAGGAGCTTACGGTTTAAACTATGTAAACAGACACCTATGCACAAAACACGTCAACCAATTATCCATCACATATCAACAGTATGTATTCCAAGCATGAATAGTAACCAAGGAAAAGAGAAAACGATGCTAGCCACTGAGTCACTCTGCTGCCCCTACTACCATACATCCCTGCAGGACACAAGGATTGTACTGGGCATGCGCATTGTGAATTTTTTGACGAAAATTCGCATACGCTCGTCGTACGCTCGCTTGCGAGCGTTGCTCTGGATCAGGCCCATTGATGCGGCTGCTTGCCATTGAGGGCCGCGGAATATTTCATAACACTGTATAAATGACAACTTCTGATCCATGAAATGCAGCTGTATTCACGCTCAGTTTCCCATCTCAGTCAATAAAGAGCTCTGATTAGTTCATGTTTGGGTATCTTTCATCGGACACAAACATTTGTCTGGTGTTAATAATGGGTCTGTGCCAGCTGGCCACACGCTGGAACCATAATGTGATGGATCAGAAACGGGACTGGTTACTGTGCGTTCAGAGCTCCGTGCATTATACACAGTGTGGGAGAGACAGTATGTGCTGGGTCAGGGACTTCTGTACGCACACAGCAGAATACAGCAGCTTATAAAAAGAGGAATACATTTTTATTAGCAGTTAAATTAGGGTGTAAGTCCTCGCTGATAACGAGCCTATTGGAAAAGGGGTGTTCTCTACCAGACAGTTTCAAACTGCCTGGGAAATTGATTACTTTTGCCCCGAAGAGGTGCTCCAAAAGGTACGTAAATAATGTAACCCAGGGTTGCCGACTCTCACGGAATGTCCGGGAGACTCCCGAAATTTGGGCAGTTCTCCCGGTATTCCGGGAGAGCCTGCAAATCTCCCGCAAGAGACTTGAGGCCCGTGGTTTCATGTATACTTGTGTTGCTAGGGCCAGGGAGCAACTTGATGGCGCCATCAAGCCTTATCCCGATCACTATTTCTGCTAAAAACCGGGTAAGTATGAGTCAGTG
>WWET01000021.1:964336-978367 GCA_011038615.1 Limnodynastes dumerilii
CCTCCCCCTCCCCCTCCCGTAAAAGTGTTTTAAGTTTGCCTTAACATGTTTTTCTTCCTTTTCATTCAGGGGAACATTAAGAAGGGGAACGGTCTGCGGAACCCAACCCAGGATGGATGCACGATCACTATACCCTAGCAGTTGGATCCTTAGGTTTGCCACCTTTCAGGTGCTGGGGTACAGGTCCGCCTTCAGAATTTGTGAGGCCCAGAACACACCATTGGGGCCCCACCCCCTATGTGATGTCATCGGTGACGTCACGTGAACGGGCCCCGCAGATCTGTGTTACCATCTGGCCGGTGCACAGGAAAGTTCTTCCTTGCGCAACAGTCCTGTAATGATGGCGGGCCTTCATCAGCTGTGAGCCTGGGACGTAAGTCTTGGCTGCCCCCCCCCCCCTGATGGCGGCCCTGCTGGGGTGAGCAATATGATTGGGTTGTCTATTCCTGCAGGTAAGACCATGTCCAGGGGACTCCAAGTTTATGTAGTTAGTTTAGGTGTCAAGTTATCCGCTATTTGGGCCACTGAGTCACATCTGGATGACCGATCAGTAGTCATCAGTTTCTAATTCAGCCCATTTATAACAACGTTCTCTTTTAAAATACAGCTATGTCTTTGTTGTTTTATTTCTTTAACGCGTGCCTGACTGACTGGGGGAGAGTGGGTCCTAGATAGACCAAGATAGCTGGAAACTCCTTGAATATTGGGATGCGATCACTCTCAGAGTAACTATGGGGGGTTTAGCCAGTAAATCTGATCATCGCGTGTCACGGGTGGAGAGCGACTGCATCCTTTTTTGGCAATTATTGTAAAATTCATTTACTGGAATTCACTACATCATATTCATAGTATTATTTTTTATTAAAAATGTTTTGGCAACAACAAATGAACATGTCACATTACAAATATATAGACTGTGTTTTAAGGGAAAATATGAAAGAGAAGTAAACTTCAGACAAGGATGTATAATATATCATTGATCTAGCTTATTTTATATCTGTGCGCCCCAGCTAGTGTCCACCCACTCCCCTGAATACCCCGCCACCCCCGTCCCAACAATTTACTTACTTCCCTTTCTCTCCTCTATGGTGGGTGTTGGGTGTGACTGATTTGTGGTCAGTGCTGATGTGACCTTAGGTGATGAAAATGTTGAGCTCCTGGGTGTTTAGCAGGCAGAGGTAACAGGTGAGAAATACATTCCACAGTCACCCCACGGATAAATAGTCACGGCCACGTCTCCTCTATTCCTCCAGGCTACCTAAATTTCCTAATGTAATCCCTAGAACAAGTGTGATCCTTCATTACACACCAGCACCATTTTACATGGATCCAGGGTTTAGAAGTTCCTTACATACGACTAGAGTCTTCTACTCTTTCACATGCAAAATGTAGGATCAAAATGTTGTAAGTTACATTGCAGAGCGTCATTAAATCTAGATTCGGTGACCAGACAAATGTCTTATACTGTGCTGCCTACACCTGACTTCGGGTCTGGAATGGGTTCCGTTGAGTAATCACACCCTTATTATACATTGACGATGTTCCTCTACCAGTTCCATTCTATGAAACGTCCCTTTGAATGCAGGTGGTTTTGCAGTGACTTACATTCAGGTCATGTGTACTTTAGTAACTCCGGGCCTGATCCACAGGTAAAAAGGAAATAAATACACGCAAATTCACAAAAATACGCAACTAATTGGCAAATGTGCTTCCATGACACTTCCCACGTTGTCACAGATTGCAGCTGACTTCCACGTCCATAGAACAGCCTTAACCCTCTGTGCGTTTCTTTGTGTGAATTTTGCTAAAGTACGTGCAGACTTTGCAAGCCCCACCCACTGCCCTATTTACATGCTCCCGCCCACTTTTCTTAACTTACTACTTCCGGATTACTGGCACATTTTTCGGATCTCATTAGGTGCGGAGTTGTACTCGGTGCATGATGGGTTTCCGTGCATAACATCTGTATGGCACATGTGCAAATCGCAAGATGCGCAGACGGCCTGCGTATATTTAGGTACGTTATTAAGCGCCCCCATGCAGTCGGGCTCTGTCGTTGCATGGATACAGCATAGCGGATTCTCACTGTCACTGAATATGATTAGCAGAGCTCAGTGTGGTCATAAATCAGGATCAGGTCTAAAGAGAGACTCTGCTTACTAGCCAGTTATAGGGGATAATAACTGAACAGCGAAAGGCCCATTGCTGGGTCATGTATCATGTGTTTTACACAGAGAGAAAACTCACCTCCTATACCTGGCAATATATCTTCTGTACAATAACATCCCCTGACAACTGCTGAACTTAGACATGATCCAAACACTGTTACACACAATGGGGGCTGCTCAATCCAATTTATGGGTCATCTATACAAAAACAAAGACCAAAAATGCCCCAACAGTCCGCTTATTAGAATGACTGAAACTCTGCTTGTTCCTGGATTAGTTTCATAGTTTAAAAGCCATTTCAGAGACTCCCTAATGCTTAGCAGGTGATGTATACTATGGTCTAATTACAAAGCAAGCCTGCCATCTAGTGACTCACTGGTAGAACTACATAACATATCTTTTATCTATGTAATTGGTGATCACTTCTAAAATGAGTTTGTGTATTTAATTAAATACAGTAACTGGATTTTCATATACAGTATATAGGATATATTTGAAAGTGTATTTTGTTAGTTGTTGGGAGCTGCAACATCTAAGGTTTCAATAAAATAGAACATAGGGACAGCATACCCTCCAACATGACCCATTCCATTAGGTACAAAATACTCTGATTCTCAGTTTCCAACTGTCATTAACTATGGTAACCGCCTTTGTTGATGAGGCATATAGTTTTTTAAATATCAGTTAAGTCATTTCACCAGGTGAGTGACAGCTGGAAGTTCAGATGCAGAGTATTCTGTACTTAATGGAAGGGGTCATGTTGGAAGGTATGGGATTTAATAAGCTGTGGATTTGGAAAAGTGGAGATGTTGCCCATAGCAGCCAATCAGATTCTAGCTGACATTCTCTAGTATGTAATAGGAAAGTGAGAGCTAGAATCTGATTGGTTGCTATTGACAACATCTCCACTTTTCTAAACCCACAGCATAGTAAGCCTGGTCCATAGAGATCTTTAAATCTATTTTTGTTATAAGGCTGAATACATAGACAATAGCAGACCTAGCTTTGAAAGAGTTGTTTCTTTTATACTACACATGCAGTTGGTGGGAGGAGACACTTCTTTTAAACATGCTATTACTTTATGATCTGTCTGTAGTAGTACCTCAGTTTCACCAGAGGTGCTGCTGTTGATCATTCACTCTGATAGAATTCTACCTTCAATTACATGATTATTAGCACCTGTGTCTGGCCTATATAGCTCTGACTTCCAGGGCTTTCCCAGGAGCTTGGAGCTTTTGTTTTACAGTGTTCCTGTTAAAGTAACTTCTGTGTTATCTATTCCCCAGTACTGTGCAACCTTAATAAGTACTTTTACCTCATTAGTAACACTTCTTAAAAGTACTTTCCTATGTAAGCATGCAGTGTGGTGTACCTTACCATGTAAGCGTGCTGTGTGGAGTACCTTCCTCTGTATGTGTGTTGTGTGGAGTACCATCCTATGTAAGCATGCTGTGTGGTGTACCTTCCTCTGTAAGCGTGCTGTGTGGAGTACCATCCTATGTAAGAGTGCTGTGTGGAGTACCTTCCTCTGTAACCATGCTGTGTGGTGTACCTTCCTCTGTAAGTGTGCTGGGTGGTGAACCTTCCTATGTAAGTGTGTGGAGTACCTTCCTCTGTAACCATGCTGTGTGGTGTACCTTCCTCTGTAAGCGTGCTGTGTGGTGTACCTTCCTCTGTAAGTGTGCTGTGTGGAGTACCATCCTATGTAAGCATGTTGTGTGGAGTACCATCCTATGTAAGTGTGCTGTGTGGAGTACCTTCCTCTGTAGGCGTGCTGTGTGGAGTACCATCCTATGTAAGTGTGCTGTGTGGAGTACCTTCCTCTGTAAGTGTGCTGTGTGGAGTACCTTCCTCTGTAAGTGTGCTGTGTGGAGTACCTTCCTCCGTAAGCGTGCTGTGTGGAGTACCATCCTATGTAAGTGTGCTGGGTGGTGTACCTTCCCATGTAAGCATGCTGTGTGGAGTACCTTCCTATGTAAGCTTGCTGTTGGATGTACCTTCCTCTGTAAGGGTGTTTTTTCCTTCCTATGTAAGTGTGCTGGGTGGTGAACCTTCCTATGTAAGTGTGCTGTGTTGTACCTTCCTCTGTAAGTGTGCTGTGTTGTACCTTCCTATGTAATTGTGCTGTGTTGTACCTTCCTCTGTAAGTGTGCTGTGTTGTACCTTCCTCTGTAAGTGTGCTGTGTTGTACCTTCCTATGTAAGTGTGTTGTACCTTCCTATGTAAGTGTGTTGTACCTTCCTATGTAAGTGTGCTGTGTTGTACCTTCCTATGTAAGTGTGCTGGGTGGTGAACCTTCCTCTGTAAGTGTGCTGTGTTGTACCTTCCTATGTAAGTGTGCTGGGTGGTGAACCTTCCTATGTAAGTGTGCTGGGTGGTGAACCTTCCTCTGTAAGTGTGCTGTGTGGTGTACCTTCCTATGTAAGTGTGCTGTGTGGTGTAGCTCCCTATGTAAGTGTGTTGTGTGGAGTACCATCCTATGTATGCGTGTTGTGTGGAGTATCATCCTATGTAAGCGTGTTGTGTGGAGTACCATCCTATGTAAGTGTGCTGTGTTGGATCTTCCTATGTAAGTGTGCTGTGTGGTGTACCTTCCTCTGTAAGCGTGCTGTGTTGTACCTTCCTATGTAAGCGTGCTGGGTGGTGAACCTTCCTATGTAAGTGTGCTGTGTTGTACCTTCCTCTGTAAGCATGCTGGGTGGTGAACCTTCCTCTGTAAGTGTCCTGTGTTGTATCTTCCTATGTAAGTGTGCTGTGTTGTACCTTCCTATGTAAGCGTGCTGGGTGGTGAACCTTCCTCTGTAAGTGTGCTGTGTTGTATCTTCCTATGTAAGTGTGCTGTGTTGTACCTTCCTATGTAAGTGTGCTGTGTTGATGTAAGTGTGCTGTGTTGTACCTTCCTATGTAAGTGTGCTGTGTTGTACCTTCCTATGTAAGCATGCTGTGTGTATCTTGCATTAAGTATATTTATCTCTGCCCAACGTTAAAGTCTCGTAAGATAATGACATTGAACTTGATCCAGACTTAATAGGTGATATCCACTTGCACAGAGATAAAATTCCTCATGTAAGAGGCTGGTGCGCTCCCATAACACTCCCCTCTCCTGTGCAAAATTTAGGTGACTGCCATGAACATAACACTAACACTAACTTTTCCACTCGATCGCTGTGTGTGAAATGCTCAGATATTCGCTAGCACCGGCCATACTGTAAAATTTAAATGCCTCCCCCCGCCCACACTGCGTATATATGAATGTGCAAAGAGCTGTCATGCCTCAGCATACGAAAGGTACAGAGACCAGTTCCATACATTCAGAGTTCAGTTGCATAAAATCTAATGCGCACATGCGTAGTACGCTTGCAAAGCCCGACTTATGCACACAGCTTTCGTAAATCGTCTATTGTTATTAGTTCTGGCCCATTAGACCGGATTCATAATAACGAATATTCTTCTCTTCTCTCATTCTTCTCTTCATTATTGTTCCTATTGAGGAAAAAGGTGGTATTGCTTGGTTGTGGTTTGGCACCTTAGTTCTAGCGTTATTTCTTTTCAAGCGCCCTTATATTCACCTATCTATCCTGAATTTTTTTTACTTACGTGCTGAGATACTACGCATGCATAGTAACTTTTTTAAGCTATCTATGTAGTGTTTTGTTACGTAGATTGCGTACTTGCGGTCTTTAAAGACCGCATGTACGCAATCTACGTAACAAAACGCTACATAGATAGTGTAAAAAAGTTGCTACGCATGCTTAGTATCTCTACGCGGATATCTAGGCACATAAGTAAAATAATTTGTTGTTGTGAATCCGGTTCATTGTATCCAAATACCTCCATTGCATCTCCACTGTTACATGCTGGACTGATATATCTGGTTTTGCCTCTAGGAGTTGTTCTGTTCTGGACAGTTTTTTATTATGGACATTTCTACTACCTGTCTCTAGAGGCTGCTGTTGAACACTTTCTGGGACTAATCATGCAATGTGCTGATTTTCCTACACCTGTGCTTTGACTATAAATATCCTATCCTTCCAGAGCAAGGTGTGGGTTATTGTTTTCTATTATCTACTTCCTATAATGCATGTTTTTTACTTCTCAAATGGGCTCCTGTTATTTTATACTTCTTGCTTCCATTTATCTTAGATCCTTGTTTAATACCAGCCATGCTGCTTATTCAGTGGACCTTATTTGTATTTTCTTGCATACTCCCTGTGGATTAACTATAACTGCATGTTACTCCTGTGGACTCATTTGGACTCCCTGCTTTCCCGGTATCCTTGTGTTTACTGCCTATTATTTGTGCTTAACACCACCTCATGGTCTATCACTGGACCACTGCAACTGGACCTGCATAGTAGGCTGCAGTGCAGGGTCCCCCAGTTAGTGTACTGCTGCTTAGCACTGACCATGCTCACCAATATTTCTGCTGCCAACTTATTATTATTGTTTAATTATAAGGTTCCACAGGATGTTTAATTATAAGGTTCCACAGGATGTCTGTAGTGCCTTACAAAATACAACAACAAAATACAGTCTAGACATACAGGGTAGGGATGGACAACATAGTACATAATATAATACAATATAAATATAAAAATATCACAAACATGCATTAAAGCGAAGCAAGCACAGACCGCAAGGCAAAATGTGAGGTGTCAAGCTTGGCAGATCAAGGAGGAGGGAAGCTCTCAGTGACTGTTGATGGATTTTCACTTAGTGTCTCCTGAGCATAAATTAGAGGTATGAGGCTGCAAGGGTTATCCAGCCAGCCATCACTAGGAAGGAGAAGGAGCAGGAGCGCACGCCGCTAAGGAAGTGAAGATATATAAGGTAAGTGAAGCAGTGAGGGACTACTGGGAGGCTGGACATCAATGGGAAATATAGGGAGGCTGGACATCAATGGGAAATATAGGGAGGCTGGAGAGACATAATGGGGATACTGAGGGGGAGGGGGCTAGTGACATGATGGTGGATACTGGGGTTCTGGTTTATACTGGAGCGTTGGAGGCACATGGGACCTCATTCACACTTAAGAACACGATAGGTTCCTAAATATACGCAACTAATAGCAATGAAACTCCCTCGGCACGCCCCCGGTTTTCAGGTTCTTATGTGACTTACAAGTGCCATAGGGCTCCCTTAACTGTAGTTTCACATTTGAATGCGTAAGGCGTCTACTGAGGAACTTAACTGCATAACCGTGCCTTCATTTGGTCATTTAAATGCCTCTCTCCACCCAAATCTGCGTATCTGCAGAGTTCATTATGCACGGAACGCCCATTTTTGCATATGTTACTACGAACCTACCTAGAGATTTTAAGTTTGTAGTGTATAAGCACGGAATTTGCGAACTTAACTTCAATGCAAATAGCGTATAAAAGTTACTAAGCATGCGCAGTGCATCCGTTCCTAAATATACGCACCTAAAATCATAAGAATTCTTAGGTGTGAATCAGGTCCATGATGTGGATACTGGGGGGCTGATGATATGATGGGGATAATGGGAGGGCTAGTGACATGATGGTGGATACTGGGAAGCTGGAGACATGGTTGTCGATACTAGGAAGCTGGAGACATGATGGGGGATACTAGGGAGCTGGAGACATGATGGAGGACACTGGGGAGCTGGAGACATGATGGAGGATACTGGGGAGCTGGAGACATGATGGTGGATACTGGGGAGCTGGAGACATGATGAGGGATACTATGGAACTGGAGATATGATGGGATACTGGGGAGCTGGAGACATGATGGGGGATACTAGGGAGCTGAAGACATGGGGGATACTGGGGAGATGAAGACATGATGGTGGATACTGTGGGGCTGGAGACATGATAGGGATACTGAGGGACTGGAAACATGATGGGGGATACTCTGGAGACATGGGATACTAGGGAGCTGGAGACATGATGGAGGACACTGGGGAGCTGGAGACATGATGGAGGATACTGGGGAGCTGGAGACATGATGGTGGATACTGGGGAGCTGGAGACAAGACAAGGGATACTATGGAACGGAACGGATGGATGGATGGATGGATGGATGGATGGATGGATGGATGGATGGATGGATGGATGGATGGATGGATGGATGGATGGATGGATGGATGGATGGATGGATGGATGGATGGATGGATGGATGGATGGATGGATGGATGGATGGATGGATGGATGGATGGATGGATGGATGGATGGATGGATGGATGGATGGATGGATGGATGGATGGATGGATGGATGGATGGATGGATGGATGGATGGATGGATGGATGGATGGATGGATGGATGGATGGATGGATGGATGGATGGATGGATGGATGGATGGATGGATGGATGGATGGATGGATGGATGGATGGATGGATGGATGGATGGATGGATGGATGGATGGATGGATGGATGGATGGATGGATGGATGGATGGATGGATGGATGGATGGATGGATGGATGGATGGATGGATGGATGGATGGATGGATGGATGGATGGATGGATGGATGGATGGATGGATGGATGGATGGATGGATGGATGGATGGATGGATGGATGGATGGATGGATGGATGGATGGATGGATGGATGGATGGATGGATGGATGGATGGATGGATGGATGGATGGATGGATGGATGGATGGATGGATGGATGGATGGATGGATGGATGGATGGATGGATGGATGGATGGATGGATGGATGGATGGATGGATGGATGGATGGATGGATGGATGGATGGATGGATGGATGGATGGATGGATGGATGGATGGATGGATGGATGGATGGATGGATGGATGGATGGATGGATGGATGGATGGATGGATGGATGGATGGATGGATGGATGGATGGATGGATGGATGGATGGATGGATGGATGGATGGATGGATGGATGGATGGATGGATGGATGGATGGATGGATGGATGGATGGATGGATGGATGGATGGATGGATGGATGGATGGATGGATGGATGGATGGATGGATGGATGGATGGATGGATGGATGGATGGATGGATGGATGGATGGATGGATGGATGGATGGATGGATGGATGGATGGATGGATGGATGGATGGATGGATGGATGGATGGATGGATGGATGGATGGATGGATGGATGGATGGATGGATGGATGGATGGATGGATGGATGGATGGATGGATGGATGGATGGATGGATGGATGGATGGATGGATGGATGGATGGATGGATGGATGGATGGATGGATGGATGGATGGATGGATGGATGGATGGATGGATGGATGGATGGATGGATGGATGGATGGATGGATGGATGGATGGATGGATGGATGGATGGATGGATGGATGGATGGATGGATGGATGGATGGATGGATGGATGGATGGATGGATGGATGGATGGATGGATGGATGGATGGATGGATGGATGGATGGATGGATGGATGGATGGATGGATGGATGGATGGATGGATGGATGGATGGATGGATGGATGGATGGATGGATGGATGGATGGATGGATGGATGGATGGATGGATGGATGGATGGATGGATGGATGGATGGATGGATGGATGGATGGATGGATGGATGGATGGATGGATGGATGGATGGATGGATGGATGGATGGATGGATGGATGGATGGATGGATGGATGGATGGATGGATGGATGGATGGATGGATGGATGGATGGATGGATGGATGGATGGATGGATGGATGGATGGATGGATGGATGGATGGATGGATGGATGGATGGATGGATGGATGGATGGATGGATGGATGGATGGATGGATGGATGGATGGATGGATGGATGGATGGATGGATGGATGGATGGATGGATGGATGGATGGATGGATGGATGGATGGATGGATGGATGGATGGATGGATGGATGGATGGATGGATGGATGGATGGATGGATGGATGGATGGATGGATGGATGGATGGATGGATGGATGGATGGATGGATGGATGGATGGATGGATGGATGGATGGATGGATGGATGGATGGATGGATGGATGGATGGATGGATGGATGGATGGATGGATGGATGGATGGATGGATGGATGGATGGATGGATGGATGGATGGATGGATGGATGGATGGATGGATGGATGGATGGATGGATGGATGGATGGATGGATGGATGGATGGATGGATGGATGGATGGATGGATGGATGGATGGATGGATGGATGGATGGATGGATGGATGGATGGATGGATGGATGGATGGATGGATGGATGGATGGATGGATGGATGGATGGATGGATGGATGGATGGATGGATGGATGGATGGATGGATGGATGGATGGATGGATGGATGGATGGATGGATGGATGGATGGATGGATGGATGGATGGATGGATGGATGGATGGATGGATGGATGGATGGATGGATGGATGGATGGATGGATGGATGGATGGATGGATGGATGGATGGATGGATGGATGGATGGATGGATGGATGGATGGATGGATGGATGGATGGATGGATGGATGGATGGATGGATGGATGGATGGATGGATGGATGGATGGATGGATGGATGGATGGATGGATGGATGGATGGATGGATGGATGGATGGATGGATGGATGGATGGATGGATGGATGGATGGATGGATGGATGGATGGATGGATGGATGGATGGATGGATGGATGGATGGATGGATGGATGGATGGATGGATGGATGGATGGATGGATGGATGGATGGATGGATGGATGGATGGATGGATGGATGGATGGATGGATGGATGGATGGATGGATGGATGGATGGATGGATGGATGGATGGATGGATGGATGGATGGATGGATGGATGGATGGATGGATGGATGGATGGATGGATGGATGGATGGATGGATGGATGGATGGATGGATGGATGGATGGATGGATGGATGGATGGATGGATGGATGGATGGATGGATGGATGGATGGATGGATGGATGGATGGATGGATGGATGGATGGATGGATGGATGGATGGATGGATGGATGGATGGATGGATGGATGGATGGATGGATGGATGGATGGATGGATGGATGGATGGATGGATGGATGGATGGATGGATGGATGGATGGATGGATGGATGGATGGATGGATGGATGGATGGATGGATGGATGGATGGATGGATGGATGGATGGATGGATGGATGGATGGATGGATGGATGGATGGATGGATGGATGGATGGATGGATGGATGGATGGATGGATGGATGGATGGATGGATGGATGGATGGATGGATGGATGGATGGATGGATGGATGGATGGATGGATGGATGGATGGATGGATGGATGGATGGATGGATGGATGGATGGATGGATGGATGGATGGATGGATGGATGGATGGATGGATGGATGGATGGATGGATGGATGGATGGATGGATGGATGGATGGATGGATGGATGGATGGATGGATGGATGGATGGATGGATGGATGGATGGATGGATGGATGGATGGATGGATGGATGGATGGATGGATGGATGGATGGATGGATGGATGGATGGATGGATAGATAGATAGATAGATAGATAGATAGATAGATAGATAGATAGATAGATAGATAGATAGATAGATAGATAGATAGATAGATAGATATTAGATAGATAGATATTAGATAGATAGATAGATAGATACATGAGATATTATTGACTTTGTATTTTCTTTATTAGAAGTTTAGATTACAGTATAATGAATCAATCTGAGATCTTTGAGGTCATTTTAGTTGGATTCCCGGGACTCAAGAAGGAATTCTATGCCCTGGTCTCTGCTGTCTTCCTTCTTTTGTACATTGCATCACTATTTGCCAACGGCACTGTCATTGGTCTGGTTGCCACAAAAAACTGTTTGTACAAACCAATGTATCTGATCATAGCAAACCTTGCAGTTGCCGACCTCCTGTTTGACACTATCACTTTACCCAAAATGATTTGCACGTACTGGTTCAGAGTAAAGATGTCTTTCCATGAATGTCTTCTTCAGATGTTCCTTGTGCACTATTTGAACACCACCGATTCCTATATCTTCATGCTCATGGCCATTGATCGTTTTGTTGCAATCCAGCAACCCCTGAGATATTCCTCAATCATTACCAAAAGAGTGGTTGCCTTTTCCTGTTGCATCTGTTGGACCGTTGCAAGTGTGACAGCATTAACAGCCCTTATTATGAACTCGCAAGCGCCTCCTTGTGGGTATAACAAGATCAACACTTTAATGTGTACAAACATAGCCGTCACTGCTTTGGCTTGCAAAGATGTCTCCATAATCAAAAAAACAACCTTTGTCTTTTCTATGGTTATACTTTTTCTACCTCTAAGTTTTATTATAGCTTCTTATATCATTATAATCAACATCATTTATCTTTCATCCCATTCTAACCGTCTGAAAGCCTTTTACACTTGTACGACTCATCTTGTTGTGATGGCCATACACTACACCCCTCGGGTCTTCACGTACACAGCTCACGAAGTCGGCTTGATTTTTAATGAGGATTTGAATGCATTTATTCTTTGTCTATACTCTTATGTACCACATATATCCAACCCTGTTATATATTGCCTCCGAAACAAGGATATCAAAGAGACATTGGCACGGTCCTTAAAAAAGGTCTTCAATTTCAAAGAAAGAAAAAAAAATGTATCCCATCATAGTAAGTAAATGAAGAAGATTCAGTTCTGGAATATAATTCATGGTTGTTTATATATTACTGTCTATATATTAGTTATCTACTGAACATAAAGGCAGAAGTTGTATCAATCTGAAGCATCTTCATGCATTAAATTATAATAAACTAAAGGAAAAAAACTATTTATCTGTAAATGATTTATAGAATATAGGATGCGACCACAAGGAACTGAACAAGCTAGGCAACATATCATTAGTCTAGCCTCATGTAACTTCATGATCCTGAGCAAAGACACATCTGTAACCATATCATTTCAGAACAAAAGTATTTTCAGTCAAACAGCAGGTCTGTAAATAGTTCATGAAAAAACAGGTTTTATAACCCTTAATAACATCGGGTCATCATCAATATTTACTAACACATTCAACTCAATCCCTCTGTTTGAAGCATCTCTGTGATTCAATTTGGTTGGGATTGCAATGCATTGTGATTAGTTAGAACAGATTCACACACTTGTGAGTTAAACTGTAATATCTTCTATTATATACACATGTAATCTACTAGAAATGATCGCATTACCATTTACCAATTCTAATTTCCTGTGCACACTAATTAAACTCTGATAATTAATTCTTATTATGCAACTACTGTAACCTGTGTGTATGGAGCTTTGAAGTTTAAATACATTCTATTGATAATGATTTTGGTCAAAGTGTATAAGTGTAAATCTTTATATAATTTTCATATTGGAAATATGGGTTATTTTTTTAAATATTGTTGTTAAAACATGTAAGCCTTTCTTTTACACAATGTCACAATGCGACATTACATCAGTATATTTTTTGGGTACCAGCTGACAACAAAGGTGAATACATGGATACACTAAGCAAAGTAGTTATCAGGGCTTGCGCTGTAGTTACCTGTACTTAGCTGGTCTATTGCAATATCTATTGTCTTATCTTTTTATGTCATGCTATGTCTGGGGCTGTGGGGCCTGATTCATACCTAGGAAGCTGCGGCTTCTTAGGTGCATATTTTTAAGAACGGTGCTACTGCGCATATGACTATACAATATATGTAGCATTGGAGATAGAGATTCACTAGGTGAGGTCTATAAAGACCACACATAGGGCTCTATTTACAGACACCGCATAAATCTGGGGAGTGATAGTGATCCAGGCTCGCTTATCCTCGCAGCGAGCCTGGACACTTCACTCCCCAGATTTATAAAAACTTACCTTCATCGTGAAGACTCACGATGTCCGGTGAGT
>WWET01000021.1:996418-1010251 GCA_011038615.1 Limnodynastes dumerilii
ATATATATATATATATAGCCATGATAATACAGGTCTGTTTACATTCAGATTAGACATATGCAAGATTTTAATTTGTTGCTTTAAACATTTTACTTACTAGGACTGTGTTCTCTTTATAATCGAAGTTGACCTCCTGACAGCCAGCATAACACGGGGAGATATACTCAATGCCGTCTGACCCACAGATGGGATTGAAGGCCGTTTTGGAACATCCGCATTGCTTGCTGCAGTCACTAACATTATACCAAGCTTCAACACTGGAAATAGCAAAGAGCTCTGATTTAGTCAGTTATATTCACAGTATACACAGGTTCCTATGACTCATGGACCAAGGCTAGGTGCATTTATTGCAGCACATAATAGCTACTACGCATATGTAGTAACTATTTTAAATAATACCAATTATTAATAGTCTATAATATCATAAATTTGACAAACTAAAAACAAGTGTTAATAAATAGAATCTCAGGTATCTCTGGTATATCAATTGAGGAATCACTTCATACATAAATGGAGAGTTATTATAATTGGTTAAGTACTACCCAGGGAGTTATAACGTCCCTCAGTAGTGATACTAGCACCCGAATCACAAAATAAATGAGACCTCTTACATGAAATATGCTTTAATATCTAATAAATAATACATTCAAATGATGAGAGAAACCAAAAAAGCACTGGCCGGCCCTAGTTTCTCTCACTTTCTCTCTCTCTCGCTTTTAATGTTTGAAATAAAGAAAATAAGTTTGAGATTATTTTAGCTAGGGATCCATTAGATGAGTGTGCTATAGCTGTGTACTTGCTGTTTTTTCTCTCTATGTTGTAAAGTTAATCATTATCAGGTCCCAGGTCAGGTACCAGCTGTACTATGAAGCATTTGGGAAATTCCCCTCTTTGATGAGACTAGTGCTCATGTCTAGTTATCCCGTATACCAGTGCGGGTTCTATCTACTTTATTTAATAGAATATTTGACAGTAAATTCTTGGAATGACTGGTTCGTTTTACCTCAGTTGTTGGTCAGAGTGAGGACTGGCAAACTTTTGCGTTGAACAACCCAGGAAGATGATGGGGAAAGAGATGGCGATGCTACAGATGATACCAATGACACACATTGCTCCACACTGCTTGGGAGATAAACGGAACCTCCTTATTATAAATCCGCCTATGACGGATCCAGCCATAACTCCGGGGATGTATACTGCCCCTAGAGGAAGCGGGATCACATGAAATTGTCAAAGCAAAATAGTGTTCACGCTTCATGAGTGTTATAACAATGGTACGAGGGAGGTAAGAAAGGAATTATTGTAATATGTTTTATATTTTTTTTACACAACTATTGACCACAACTCCTTAGTCTAGAATTACCATTACTGTGAAACTCATTTTTCTCTTCGAATACTATATATCAGCTGTTACTATCTATTAGTCACTGCCTTCGCTACAATTCTCAACATCACCCACAAAACCTCACACCACACCAACAAACTTATCTCCTCTATGCTACTTTTACCGCATCTGCTCAGCGAATATCTGGCACCTCACTACCACATTGATCATTTATCTTTAATACTACTACCACTGCTTTAATACTACTCCCTACAGGAGGAGTGTGGTACTGCAGTACGATGGTCTTAATTTGTATACAGCTGAATACAGCTGAATACAGACTGCCGGCAATTTCATTCCTAACCCTCAGCCTCCATGCCCCTCCAGTCTAACCTTAACTTTCCCCTTAAGCCATAACCCTAACCATAGCCCTCCGCATCACCAAAGCCTAACCCTAATCTACCTGCCACAATCGCCGCACCTCTCGCTATTGGGAATGGTTTAAATAGGGTTTGGTTCCCAATAGCAATTTTCTATTTTCAGGACTGTTCAAACAATGATACAGACAACGGGCTGAATCCAGACTTAAGAGGGAGCTTGAAATTAATTGAGGAAAATTAATCCTGGGCAAAACCATGTTGATTTCTGGGGGAGTCAAGTTAATTGTATTCTATGCATGCAGGGATATATCTTTACTGCACACAGCTACTGACCAGTGTTACTATCACACTATTAATTATCACCTCTAATCCCTACTATTATATTATTATTATATTATTAGACAGATACTGACCAGCTTTACTATCACACTGTTATTTATCACCTCTCATCTCTAATACTATTATATTATTATATTATTACACAGCTACTGACCAGCGTGTCATTAGCGTCAGAATGTTCTGCGATGTAGGACATCAGTTGCGTCGCTCCAAAGGGTTTTTTATTTTACAATGATCTCCCCCACGGATTACAAGCTTTGAAGATGGGATGCTATACAAGATGGTAAGTAACGCTATTTTTTTTATCATTTATTTTTTACATAATACAATTAGTGGTAATTTTTTTTAACATTATTTGCTGTATTAAATGTAATTTATTCTTTATAGGGGGTCATTAAATGTTTAGCTTTTTTTTTTAGGGTAGGGGCCGGCCCTATATTTCAATCCGGGTCTACCGGAAGTGACCCTTTCATATCACCACAAAATACCCAGGATTTTGCCGAGACCCAGGTTTTTGCCGAAAATCCCGGGTATTTCGTGGTGATGTGAAAGGGGTATCAAAGTAAGGCCCAAAGCAGTAAATGGATTTTGTATGCAAAATACCTAAAGTTTATATTTTGTATGTTAAGCCACAGAAATGTAATCACTTAAGACATATTTGTAAGCAATATGCTAATAGGTACACAGCTGTGGTGTCATTGCAATTGATATAGAATGTGCTACAACAGGTTTTGGCAGGATTATGAACAACTCTTCAGTAATCAACTGCTAGAACTTTAATAATGTCCACTATGGCATATAGCAAAGTACCTCAGAGCTTATGGAAAATGAATCACATTTAATGTCCTAGTGCAGGCAGCATAGTGATTAAATACAACACTGAACCATAGATTGGAGATAAAAATCATGAACAATTAGCTATTTATTCAACTTAAGCATCATGGTGAGTAGGCAATTTGTTGGCGCATGGGGAAGGGGTTTTTAGGCATGTTTAGGCACACCCCTCAATACTAATTAGGAATTCCAATCCCAGTGGCCGATTTCTGGTTTGCCGATGTGGTACTCCCATGGTGTGCATTTCGAAGGGGATTAGTGATCACACTAAATCCGTGACCTGGGGGGCCCTGAGGACAGTCTATCTTCAATTTTTACCTGTGTTTGCAGCTGACTTACCCACCTGCCATTTTTGCCATCTTCTTACTTAACCAAAATTTCATAGTCAAAGAAACCAATTCCAATTAATAAATCTGTGGCAAGCAATGTGTCAGTGTCATTGGGGCTGATCCTGAACTACGGGTTACGGCGGCCATATGCGAAAGATCGGAAGTTTTGCCGATCTGCGAATGCGCCGGATAGATGTTGCTCGGCGTAGTTAGGGAAACCCGTTCCTTAGGATCGGGCGTTCCTAACTGTTGCGTAGTTATGGTTGAGGGGGTGTTCCTCTCCGCAACTACGCTACAGTTACAGATGGAATGCGGGGGGAGGTAAGGAAATGAGGACAGGTTACGCTGGCTGAAGTTAGGGTAGCCTTTAGCCGGCGTAACAGTGTGTAATTACGCTGGGCTCAGGGGGAGTGTCGGGGGGAGTCCATGCCAATACGCTGTGTGTTAGTACGCACAGTGCATCGGTGGAAGTCTGGATCAGGCTCATTATTCCATAGATGGTGTGAAAGACGTGAGCAGAATGTCAGCCATTGGTTGTTTGGCCATTAAGCTTACACAAAATGGAAGTTGCTCAAATCAGTTTATAGTTAAATGCAAACAGGTGCATGAATAGGTACCTTATAAGCAATTTATTTATGGAAATTGTTAATGCCAACCTGCGATGATGTCCGTAAATATACATTTATGACAATGACATCTCCTTAAACAATTTATACTGAAAATACATTTTATCAATGGTGTGAAAAAACTTTTATTGATCAATGACCTCTCACTTAAGTTAAATAAGAGGATAATACCAGTATCTCTGCAAAATAAACAGACTGTTGGAATGTGCATATTTTTATATCGCTACCAAATGAATGATTTCAAACGTGTTTCAGTTGCTTGGTAGAAAATTTGCTGAGTAAACAAGATGAGTGCTATACAATCCATTCTAGACAGAAAGTGGTTAACAAAGTCAGCGGCCCTTACACAAACGCTTGAAAAGACCTTGTCTAAAACACTGTGCATGAAAATTAAATAACTCTTTGCCACTTGCTCAGCAAGAAACCAGAGATTCTGTTTAACTGCACACGACAACAGGATCATGACAAGCAGCAGGAGCAAAGGTTGAGACAAATGGGGAATGTTCGCTCTTCAAGTGGGGCTTTGCTGTGGTAATAATTAGCCTAAGATTCAGCAGTAATCTCTATTTTCAAATATTCACAGTGGGGAAGACATTGTTCTGTAGTTCAGTGACTGTTGGGGACTTGGAAACAGTGGAGCTGCAGATAACACCTCTGCCCTTTAACAAAGAATATCAGGTACAACAAATTACCTGACCAGCTGTTCCTGAATAATGGGCTGGGGGAGGTAAATAAACAGTCCATCCAATCTTTCAGTTGTTACTAAAGTCCAACACCATTTATTTTCTTTGCAGACAATAATGTAATTCTCCAGTTGCATGGTTAAAAAAAACAATTTTTCAGTGCCATAGGAAAATGTATGTCTTTACTAATGCTTTTATTTTCTGAGAACAAATTAAAAGAGGGTGATTAGTCAGCGCTTTTGAAATCATCGTACATGGCAGTGACTCACCGGATAATGACTGGTGGTTTAGAGGGGGGCTTTACCTCTAGCTCTACCTCAGCTGCTGTACTGTACCTGTCAGCAGCAATTCTGTATAACATATTGGTGAGTGCCTATAGATCTCAATCAGAAAGTACGGGCTAGATTTATTTAACTGCAAAAAAGAAAAAATTGAGATGTTGGCCATAGCAAACCAGAGAGATTCTAGCTCCTACTTTACTATTGCATACTAGAATCTGATTGGTTGCTATGAATAACGGGCTGGATCCAGACCTTGTTAAGTGCTTGAACTTAGTTACTCCTGGGTTAAACCATGTTGATTGCAGGGGAGTCATATTTCATCTGTTGCAAACAGTATTAGAGTTGAGAGGTGATGATTCCAATCCTAAGTCTAAATAACAGTGTGATAGTAAAGCTTTGTGCAGTAAGCAATTCAAAGATATATCCCTGCATGCAAAGAATACAATTAACTTGACTCCCCCTGAAATCAACATGGTTTAGCCCAGTAGTAACTAAGTTCTAGCACTTAACTAAGTCTGGATTGAGACCAACATCTCTATTTTTTCCAAAGTTTAGTTAATCTAACCCCATGTGTAATATTGACGATGGCACCAAGCACGATGGCTGCCATCTATGTGTAGAAGAAAGATTTATCTATATGTAGAAGATAGTTTTACATATGTATTAAAATAATGTGTTCTCCACAGACTTGGTCACTGCATCTATGTCATGGCAGCCAAAAGTATCTCATGCTTCATAGACTTACTTATATAACCTGTTCCTGTGTTGGTTTCTCACCTCTAGGGCTGGCATCCATCTATTTAAGGAAGCTCTGTGCAATCCCTCACTATCTGAGTATCAGGTTACACCTGTATCTTTCTCCAGTATATTTGTGCTTCTGTTTTTTGTCTTGTGAAATCCATTTCTGGTATTTGTGTCCTGGTGTTCTGGTATCATTACCCAGCATTGGTATCTATATGCTTCTAACAGTACTTAAGTCCAGCTTTAAATTCTATATCCTGCTCCAGCTTCCTGGCAGCATAGACCTATGAGTTATCATCCCCTTATCTGGAGTCAGGACTAAACCAGATGACTCATTTGAACTTATTTAAGCACAACCTGTTCCTCTTTCTTGTGTTTTCTATTTATTTGTCCATCATCCAATGGTGGTCAAAAGAAGGAACCCGAAGACCTCATGGCAGAGCTGGCTTCCAAGTCAGGCTGGCACTGCCATCTTGTAATTGTCCCTATTCTATACAAGGGATGCCAGATGCCTACATAGCGCTTGGCATGCTGGGAAATTTTTATACTTTTAAACAAGTCGCACACTGGGAAGTCTTTCACTGCTGAAGCAGTGATCAGTTTCCCTCAGATATTTGTTTTGGAGAATACACAAAACACCCCAAAAAAACAGCTCTTAGAATATTACTACCACTTTACCACTTTATTAAAAATAGGGAAAAATGGTCTCATCATTATGAGTGAGAGATGTGGCCTCCTCTCACTGGCAAGTTAGTCTGGATAGAGCATTGATTCGGAACTCTGATGTTACATGATGGGCATTATCCCAACCTGCTCCTGGGGGCTGCTGTTGGATTAATTACCTCCTGTCATCAGTTGGCTCTTGCGTTGATTGTTAGCATCTGCTCAGTGAGTGTATATTCTCAATGAGCAGAGTGCTGGTCATTCTGGTTTCCTTCACTGAGCTGTATTCCTGCAGATTAGCATTGTCTTGCCTGTTGTTTGGCCCCCACAAATACTTTTCTTGTTCATTCTGGTAACTCTGTCTATTACAGTGTCTTTGGGCCTGATCCAGAGTTACGCTGTGCCGCTGTTCGTAATTACGGCCAGTGTAGCTCTTATACACTCCCCCTGTCCCGGCGTAATTACAAGGCTACCATAACTTGAGCCGGCTTAACAGAGTGTAATTACGCCGGAACCGTAGCGTAATGGCTCTAAGCCTGCCCCTCCAACCTAAATTTACCTGCCTCCCCCTGCCGACCTTCCGTAACTGCAGTGTAGTTATGGTGCTCCCCATCCCTTCCACTGTAACCACGCTGCAGTCACGGAAGCATGATCCTCAATTTGTGTCATCGCTGGTTACGCCGGGCAACATCTGCCCGGCGCATGCGCAGATCGGCTAAACAGCCGATCTTACGCATCTGTCCGCCATAACTATGGTGGCGGGCGGAGGTCTGGATCAGGCCCTTTGTCCTTTATATTATCTAGCAAGTGTCTTTAATGTCTAATCTGTTACCTTATATCTGTGAATTTTACTCAAAATATTTTACCTTATGTCTGTGAACCTTACCTGGAATCTGTTACCTTATGTCTGTGAACCTTACCTGAAATCTGTTACCTTATGTCTGTGAACCTTACCTGGACTCTTTTATCTTATGTCTGTGAACCTTACCTGGACTCTGTTATCTTTTTTTTTTTGAAAATATGTTTTATTGAGTTTTTCAAATAGTTATGGGGGAGGGGGTACAGAAAAAAGAAAGAAAGGTAATGGGAACATGTTAATCCCATGCAGCATATGTAGAACCAAACATATAGGTATAAACAAGGAAAAAATCCAACAACACATTCACATTGAAGCAATCTTACTTATCAAATTAACCTTAGGATTCTGAGATCCCAGAAGATAGGGATCATCAATAGAGAGGCAAGACGGGTTGAAGGTTTAGATGGGAAAAGGGTAATGAAGGAAATCCTGAAGGAGGTGACCACTGTCAATGTATGAGTGTTGTCATGGGAAGTTAACAGTTACTCATGAAGACCCGGGTAATCTGAAAGTGGGCAAGCCATAGGGACCAAACCCCGGAGAAGCGCTTGGAAGAGTTATGGAGAATACTGGAAATATATTCTAGTTTATATATTCGCCAGACCTCTTTAATGATAGATGAAATTGAGGGGGGGATTGTTGCTTCCAATGCGCTGCAATCCCACACTTAGTGGCATTTAAAATGTGCTTTATGAGGAGACGAGCGCTCTTGGAGGCGTCCGGGATAGTACGGGGAAATAGAGAATACGTGGGAGAAGCTGGGATGGGGACCCCCGTGACCGAGGAGATCAAGAGATGGACCTCCTGCCAGAGGGCCACCACTTTCGGACAAGACCACCATATATGATACAGTGTGCCCTCCTCACCGCAGTGTTGTCAGCATGCCGCAGAGGTAGAAGGAAAAATGACACTCAACTTTTTGGGAGTCAGATACCAACGATAGTAAACTTTCGTTAATTCGGACGCATATGAAGGTTTTGGCGAGATTTTCTCTAATTGATGTCCAGTCTTCCTCGTCCATTGACTCCCCAAGATCTCGCTCCCACTGAGCTCATGAGGGTCTTTTGAAGGGCGTTTGTGGCGGAGGAACAACCGATAAAAGGTTGAAATAAGTTTGGTCGGGGGGGAACGCAGGGCACATAGCGACTCTAGAATAGTAGAGCTAGAGGTATAGAATTGTGGAGGAGCAAGGGAATTATAGAAATGGCGCAGCTGGAGATATTGAAAAAAGCAGATATGGGGAAGATGGAGTCTGGTCTCAAGCTCTGCAAATTAGGGAAAAAAACGGAGAGGAGACAAGTCCGCGAAATGGCAGATGCCACTAGCTATCCAAGATTGACATGTGTTTTTCTGGCTCGCAGGGTGAATTGTCACTAAATCGCCTCTTGGCAACGGCGAATTGCTAGACGGCGATTTAATTGCGATTTCACTGCAAGTTAGTCAAAGCGACCTTTGTGAATACAGTGAGTTGTATGTGTAACATTGAAAAAATCACACTGGCGATTTTAGGCTCTGCGATTTTACAGATGCCTAAACTCACGTGAGTTTATCTTTAATGAATACGGAGATTTGATATTCACAGCAAACTCACACGATTTTAGGAGATTTTTTCAAAATCGCGTTTTGTAAATATACCCCATAGACATCTTTTTATCAGAAAAAATACATATTAAAAAAAGAAAACGATGATAAACTGTTTAAAACTTAAATACACATATGATTCGTTCTTTTCTATTAGTGCAAGTAAAACTTAACAAGAAACTAACATTTAGCAGTTAAACAAATATGACCTCTAGTTTAGTCTTTCATTTTCACTTAACATTATTAAATAGAGCAGATTGCATAAAATAGGTGCCCATCACTGTAATTATCTTTTACGCTATTAAAATATAACATGACATGAATACAACCTTCCTACTCCCTTACATATTCAACCTTTGGGTATTGTTAAAGTGAACTTGATTTATAAAGCCAGAGACCTAATGAACCTGACACAGCCTTTGTCTGCAAGGCACCGCTGCTGAAATCAGATATGCAATTATGTTGAACTCTGCGATACACACAATAAAGAGAAATCAATGTAATTGATGAAAGCAAATAAAAAAAAACTTTAGGAGAAGAGCCCCCAACTAAATCAGGCAGTTGTAAAACAGCAAATAAGATTTTGAAAGCTAGTGAATACAAATCAATGAGGGCTTTCTGCTGGGAGATGTGATCGAAATGAAAGCAGACTGATACACAGCATAATTTTGGAAGGGAGTTGTTACCCCTCACCTGCCATCTCCAGGCATTATAGGTGCATAATTTTATCCAACATTGCTGTGTCTGTTAAACTTGTTTTATCTCGTTACAAAAAGAGACATCTGTCAAATTAGAGCCAAAGGACTGAAAATGAGGAGGAGATCCATTTCAGGACAGAATATGACCTTCATTTAGAGATTTGTGCTTGCTGTTATAATAAAGGATCCTTCGTCTGTAAAGGAATACTTTAGCGTTAACACCTTTTTTATTGGAAAGAAATTTAGTAGCTGCAATAATGATGACAAGGCTATTTTTCACTGTTAGTAGGACCAAAGCATTGAATTACTTTTATTTGATTTTTTTAAAGTCTGCAGGAAGTTCGTGTTAGATAATTAAGCTGGCAAGCAAAAGCGATTGAAGTAGGAAGTTAAATATTTAACACCAAGGGGTCTATTTATCATTAGAACCTTGATTGTGGCTTAGAGCAGTGATAAAAAAAAATCACTTGCCGCCAATTGAACGAAAAATCTCAGCTAAGTAATATTGTCCTGGAGGGGTAATGGTTAACTCTGCTTCCCCTGGGTGCACTCTGCAGTAATAGGTGTAGGCATACTCAAACCTAACCAGTGGCATGAAAATTCCGATTTGGGCTTTGCTTTCACTGATAGGAAGTATACTTAATATAATCAAAATTGTTTCAAAATTAAAAAATGCTTCATTATGAAAGTATATAACATATAACATTCTTTATATAGCATATAAAGTATTTTATATAGGGTGCCCTATTCTATTAAGAATCTTACCATAAGTGGAGGTTATCATTAGCAATCACTGTAAACGGACACTGTATACAGTAATCAACAGTTCTCATTCTGATCCAGATCTCCATGAGTGTTCTGTTGGAATGGAGGTCTGTAATGTTACATGGTGGACATTTTCTTGACCTGCCCCTAGCAGCTACTGTGGAACTCATTGTTCAATATGGACATTCTCCTGACCTGCCCCTAGGGGCTACTGCGGAACTCATTGTTCAGCGTGGATATTCTCCTGATCTTCTCCTAGGGGCTGCTGTGGGACTCATTGTTCAGCGTGGACATTCTCTTGACCTGTCCCTAGGGGCTGCTGTGGGACTCATTGTTCAGCGTGGACATTCTCCTGACCTGTCCCTAGGGGCTGCTGTGGGACTCATTATTCAGCATGGAGATTCTCCTGACCTGCCCCTAGCTGTTTAGACTTAGCCACCATAATTAATTTCCAGCACTTGAGCACCTAGGATATAAGCTTCTAGCTAACTCAGGTGCTGGTCATTCTACCTTGTCAGCCTTGTTCATTCCAGTCCTGCTGATTCGGCCTTGCTTGCTTGTGATCCAGCTGCCCTTGTACTGTTTGTAGGTTACTCCTTGATTTTGGTATATACCAATGTTCATTGGTATGTTTGTTTTTGGGGTTTTCCTTGTGCTCTAGTGTTCACTGTTATGTGGACTTCTGTTTGTATCATTGTATTAACCCTTGTGCTCCAGCTTCTCGTGTTTTTGATTGCTACTACTTTCTGCTCAGTGTGCCCTCTAATTTCTGCTTATACATTTTTGTGTTTATAGCCTGTAGGTTTTGTATTGTTCCTTGTTTTGTCATTGTTATTTTAGCTCCCTGTTCACATTCTCCTAATACCTATATTCTGTTATTTGCACTAATAAATACTTTTGGTTTATTCACTCTTGCCTGGTTATTAGTGCTTTGTTTTACCTGGGGCTGCTTTCCAGGGATAGTGACCTGCTGGGTGTCCTGCTGCACAAGCCTATCCCCACCATCAGAGTCTAGTGAACACCAGGCCCCTGTTAGATTCCACGCCCTGGGAGCAGTTCCATAAAATGTAACGTATCCAGAACCCTACCCATGCCTATCCCTGCCCCTCTGCAGGGATTAGAAATCTGATCTTAAGTGACTAAGGGCCTGATCCAGACCTACGATGCCCGGCGTTAATATGCCGGGCGTAAGCATAAGATCGGCTGAAATGCCGATCCGCGAATGCGCCGGGCGGATGTTGGCCGGCATAACTACAGCAACGCCCGATTGTGTGTCCATAGTAGCAGCGTAGTAACAGCTGAGGGGGCGTTCCTCACCGTTACTACGCAAAGGTTAGTGTAGGTAGTCGGGGGGAAGGAGTGTAATGAGGGAGGGAGGGGTTTTAGTTAATATGCTCCTGTCCCAGCGTAAGCGATGGTAAATACGCTGGGACAGGGGGGAATGTCGGGGGAAGTACAAGGCCATATGCTGTGCTTTACTAAGCACAGCGCATCGGCGTAGGTCTGGATCAGGCCCTAAGTTCCATATGCAGGGAGATTTGTTGTCTAACATCGTGTGTAAGTAGTTGTAATGCTGTTAATAACTGTTGACAGCAATACTCAGGTTTTATGTTTATTTATCCACATTTCAGATAAGATTAAATAAGAATGATTGATTCACTGTAATTTCTACTTATGTATGATTCGTTTTTTTAAGCTCAAACATGCTTTATCCACTTAATTTAAATATACATTTTTGTGGTTTTTTTATGTGTGTTTTTATTGCAAGACAACAAATGTACACAAACCAACAAACCGTAAATAACGATATAAGATTTGTCAGAGCATAGAAAGCCTGAGCAAAATACATTCAGTTTTAATGGCTATTCCTGAGGAGAAAGTCCAGCAAAGAATACAGTATATTCAGTGCTAACGGGGAGAAACGTGGCAGAGTTTTCAAAAGGAAAGCTGAGATCACATTTTCTTTTAGAAGGAAAGGATAACAAACAAGATATGAAATAACTGAGTCAACCCAGACTTCCCCATATAAAATGGTTTAGTAATAATCAGGGAAACTCAAATTTCAGCCTAGACACCCAGGTATGTACTGACATACCAGGCATCGCTAGTGTGTAGTTGGATACAGCGGACAAGCTGACACAATCCATGCCTCCATAGGTGCATTTGTTTAAAATAGAGCCATAACATCCTATAGATATTCAATATATAACAAATATACATGTACATAGAGATGCATTCACATTGTACATTCATTCATCTCATTTAACTAGCAGCTGAATACCTCCTTTGTGACCAGTAATGCCTGGGAGTAGTGCTTATAACTAAAGGACTCTAGCTTTAAACAAGGACAAGACAGGGTTTTGTTTCTGCCCATAAAATGTGTCTATGAACTTCCCCCATTTCTTGTAGAACCGCTTAACTCCTGGATTATAATGAGGATAGTTGAGGAGGGGCGGAAACAGTGCAGTATTTTAGGGTGACCTTTTTAACTACTGTAACGATTACTGTAAGCAGGAGTATCACTTTGCTTATCTAAGAAAAATGTAGGACACAAAAAAAATGGTCCCTTTTAATTGTACCTACGGTATGACTAAAATAATTTTATGGACGTTAAATATCAGTAACTTATTTGTTGATTTAAAATGCAGTTGAATTCACTTCTTTTCATGCTGTGCATGCATGCAATTACATGCTAACTGACTGAGACACAATCAAAGTAAACTTCCAACAGCAAGACAGGGTTGAGCATCATAGTCAAAAATCAGTATTGATGGCAGGATGAGAAATGTGATGCTGAAAATTCTGGAAGGACAGAGATACCTTTCACAATTTGAGGTTTTGCTGCAAAGTTTCCCCTAAAAACATTTTAAATAAATCATCTTTCTCTTTGATATGCTACTTCTCTCTTAAGTGTCTAATATTCATTTTTAATATTCTGTTAATTTCCATGTACTAAGAGCTTGCATTATTTTCTTCTAAGCATGTCTCTATGCAGCGCCTTGTGGAGATCATTTTCTACTTTGCTCCGCTGTGTCTCTAACAATGGCCTGTAGGCTTCTACAGACACGAATTCTATCCATGACGCAAAGGTCCATTTATTGCTGCCTTTTGTGTCGATTTTATGACATTCGTATGTTTTTCACATACAATATAATCAATTGTATGAGCGTATAGAAATGACTTCCTATTTCTATGGTGGAGGGTTTCTTTCAATCCAACATTTCAGAATCTTTCAAATAAAACTATTGAACTAGATAATTCTTCACAAATACACATACATTACTAATAAAGCAGCTGCTTAGATAAGAACTGGATTTTTCTTTGTATTAGTATACAAGAAAAGAGGAATGGCAGAAGGGGCAATAGAGGGCAAGTAGCACAATAAAGGCCTATTTTGCAGTGACACATAGCACCATTTCTACACCTATGTGTTATATTGCATTGTACATTTTATTATACCTAAGTTATGTACAACTAAGTATAATGCACTCAGGGGTGTATCTATGGGTCCATCGCCCCTGGCAAAGTAAGGGACTGACGCCCCCCAAACCCCCCTCCCCCCTTCCTTACCCATTCACTCCTAGTACTCCCATCATGTGCACCCAGCACCTTCCCCCCAGTACTCCCATTATGTGCCGCCAGCCTCCCCCAATACTCCTATCATGTGCCTCCAGCCCCTTCTGTACTCCCATCATGTGCCACCAGCCCCCCCCACGCCTCCCACCCCGTC
>WWET01000021.1:1036203-1052872 GCA_011038615.1 Limnodynastes dumerilii
TCTATCTATATATATCTATATCTCTATATATATATATATCTATATATATATATATATATATATACACACACACACACACACACATACACAATATCCAAAAAGAGGCTGCTACATCCAAATCAGTCTGTAAAGTAATATACACGGCAGGTGCACTAGGCACAGGGAATTTGTACAAAAAACAAGGCATTGCCTGGCACTCTAGCCATTACTCAGTAACTAAATATGAATTTCTATCTTTCAAATAAAAATCAGAGAATTAGTTACAAAAATCTGCAGAAATTTGATAAGCTGCTCCACCAACATCAAGTCTTTAGCTACAGTCAGGGTTAATCCTCCACAGACTCTAATCACAGTTTGTTAGAGCTAGGGAAGTGATCATATATAGTGCTATGGGCAGTGCGACCGACACCAGTTTAGTTGCCAATGACTAGAGAGGGAACTGTGTGTAAAGTTTGCTGCAGTAACCTGGGATTGTAAATACTGATGTTTGTTTTTAGAATGGTGGACTTTACCAATTGCTGATTCTATCATCCTGACAAGAACAGCAATTGTACAGTGCTGTCCCATGACTTTTATTTGTCATCTGGACTGGTGACAAAGCCTTCACACCTTTCAGACTGTTTAGTTTGCTTGGCAGGTAATTCTCAAAGGCAGCAATATTTATTAATCTTGCAGAGTTTCTCCAATATTGACAGATGTCTCTGTGTAACATGTTGTCCCTTTTTAAGATTGATAGACCATATGATATCAGTTTATATTGGACAGATTTGAAAATCAGGTGGAAAGTTACAACTGGTATGTGGAGTCATATTATATATTTTTATTTTGCATACAGGGAGAACACTTTGCTTCTACTTATTGCACACACAGGGTCGGTACAAAGCGGTAAGCAGGGGAAATGCTGCATGGGGACTGCAAGGATATAGAGGCACATTCTTTGCTCCGCTACGCTGGCACTAAATATAAGCCCTTTGCAATCTCACTGGGCTGTGTAGGTGTTTTGCACAGCTCTGCCAACCTATATACACTACTTTTTTGTCAGCCATCCAAAGGACGACAAAATAGTATCTTTTGGTGGTGGATCATCCTTTATTTTATTTATTTATTTTATTTATTTATCTGTTTTATTTCTCTTTATATTCTAGGAATTTTGCAATATCTATCTATCTATCTATCTATCTATCTATCTATCTATCTATCTATCTATCTATCTATCTACAGATGTGCTCAGTTAAAGCCTTCTCAAAATCAGGGAGAATTCTGCCATGCATGGTAGGCCAACTTGCAGGGGCAAGCTGAATGAGGATACATAAATCATTAAACCTTTGTTTACTTACCAATAAGCTGCTAACACCTTTTAATGGAGATCAGAAATGTTGTATGGCTCATCCTGTAAATTAAATGAGTGATGCCAGCTTCATTGTCTGAGCCAGCATCTGCTAATTGGTAAATAAACAAACATTTAATGATTTACTTATGAACTGCAATCTAGCTTTCCCACATGTCACAAAATAAGCATCTTAGAGTGGAGCTCAGAGACTGCTTTTCAATCTGTCTGTCTGTCTGTCTGTCTATCTATCTATCTATCTATCTATCTATCTATCTATCTATCTATCTATCTATCTATCTATCTTGATGCAAACATTGTATACCATCATATTTTTGTGGTTAGCAGCATTGCCATGGAGTGACATTACAGATTTGTTTATAGATCATCCCATACACAGAAGATGACCTACTCTGTTCTTTTTGGAATTTTTCAGTTTTGTCTATACTGCTTAAGGAATACATCCATTAATACTCCAGTCTTAGGGCTGTATTCACAAATCTGTATTTACTACATGCACGTTTTTACGCACGCATGTAGCAAGGCAACACCCACCAACACCCACGACACTCCCCTCTCCTGGCTGTGCAATCATAAACTTACACCTCCATAGACCACTCTGTTCTTTATGTGTGTACTTACGTGCGTATATGTCTTCCGTGCGTGCGATTCTTTAAAACCACGCTCTCATGCATTTATTTAAATGCCTCTCCACCCACTTTTATGGAAATTTTCAAGTATGTATTTCAACCCCGCCCATCCATGCGTATATCCCCAAGTGCGATTCACATGTTCATGCCTAAAGCACTTATGTGCGTATATTCTATGTAACTTACGTAAAAAAAAGTAACTACGCATGCACAGTTAAAACATACTTAAAAATACACATGCAACTACACTTAAAAACAGATCTCTGATTACTGTCCTTAATGTCATAATTTCATTGCTTTTTGGAGTTCGAGTTGTAACATTTCAAAAGTCTTTAATTTCGTGTCATTGTTGGAAAATTTTATCAGACATGGAGGTTGACCAAAAGGGCATCTTTTTTCCTGTTCATTTACTGATACTCCCCAGATGAAGTCTCTTTTAGATTATTGAATCCTAAAGACGAAATGCGTTGAAATTATTCCTGCATCCTTTCCATGATGGAAAAGCATCCTCAATGAGCAGTGGAGTAGATCTGACAAAACAACTAAATGGCTCCCGTAAAAACGCAATCAGCTGTCCTTCACCAAATAAGCAAAGACCTAGTTTTATTGCTGGCTTTTATATTACTTGTGGTGCATATGTTTAGCTATATGTTTAAGTAAAACAGTTTTTTTTAAGTTAATGCACTATGGTTGTTATTATTTCTCTATTGTCATGGTTGTGAGAAGCCCCCCTTCCCCCCGACAGGCTCTTTAAAAAAGGGCATCTGGTATACATATTTTACTTTACTAGTTCGGAATTGTAAGGACCTTACACAGACCAATACTACTTAACCACACTATTATTTTTGACTCTCTGGTGTATTGAGTCTAATCACAGTCATTATAATTCGTGTCCATATAGACCTAACACATACTGTCCCTCCTATACTTCCATATAACCATTGTTATTAATAGACTTTTTTCTCTCTTTCCTCTGTCTGTTACACACTGAGTACAATCTTGAAAAGATCCCCCTTTTTTCATCTCCAAGCAAAGGCTATTAGTTATTGTTCTCTGGAATTGAGACCTTGAAATATTTTTTCTTTATAGTATTGTAGGCTGATTTCATGGCGGTGCTTTATTAGATGTGTTTTTTGACCATTTTTTCTTTTTGTAAATGTAAACGTGTGGTAGCAAAATATTACAAAAGAGCAAGCTTCAATTTAGTGACAATAACAAAATATAAACAACACATTATAACCCACAGTCCGACGGGTTGCAGTAATCCATGCTTGTGTACCAGACTTATAAACTTGCACAATGATGATTTTAAAAGATACGGATCATACACCAAGCATTATTTAAATGATAGTTGAAAATGATATTCCATAATTTTATGCTAGTCATTTTTTCCTTTTTTCACAAGCTGCACATAAACAACATATAAGAAGAGAAACGAAAAACACAAGGCCAATGATAGTGTAGTAATTACTTGCAATAGTGTAAATAACTGTCTATAGACCTTAAATACCTTCATGTGATATAGGGATATATACACATAAAATAGCTACCCCTTGTGTATTATGGAAAAGTGAATGCATCCATACATTTATACGTGTTTTTATTCTAAAAATTCTATCCGCTTTGATAACCTTTTTTGCTATATGCTTTATGTGCAGACCCACATTATGCAGGGGGAATGGCAACATGGTGAAAGAGAGCAGTGGGGTACCGGTTACTGAATTGTGTGTTTGTATGTATCTATTGTCACATTCGGCGGCAGACGTCACCTCACTTACCCGACAAGAGGCCATCTGGCGGCTGTTGACCTGGCCAGTTCCGGCTGTACCTCTAAACGCTGCAGTCTCTTGTCTCCTGGCTCCTCCGGCAGTACAATCCTCCTGCTGGGCTCCGGCGTCCTCGTGGTTGCTGGGCGCCGCCATCTTGCAAATCATCACATGGGTGCTATCTTCCAATAGGACTGCAGACCAGGAGATCACATGAGCAGGGTGGCCAATCCTAAGCCAGAGTGGGCTATTTAAATCCCAGGCACTGATCTATCAGTGCCAGAACAACTTTATCACTGAAGGTGCCTGGTTCTAATGGAATTATTCCAAGCCTACTCTGTTATTCCAAGCCTGCAGTATTATTCCAAGCCTGCAGTATTATTTCAAGCCTGCAGTATTATTCCAAGCCTGCAGTATTATTCCAAGCCTGCAGTATTATTCCAAGCCTGCTATTCCAAGCCTGCAGTATTATTCCAAGCCTGCAGTATTATTCCAAGCCTGCAGTATTATTCCAAGCCTGCAGTATTATTTTATTCCAGCAGTATTATTCCAAGCCTGCAGTATTATTTCAAGCCTGCAGTATTATTCCAAGCCTGCAGTATTATTCCAAGCCTGCAGTGCAGTTCCAAGCCTGCAGTATTATTCCAAGCCTGCAGTATTATTCCAAGCCTGCAGTATTATTCCAAGCCTGCAGTATTATTCCAAGCCTGCAGTATTATTCCAAGCCTGCAGTATTATTCCAAGCCTGCAGTATTATTCCAAGCCTGCAGTATTATTCCAAGCCTGCAGTATTATTCCAAGCCTGCAGTATTATTCCAAGCCTGCAGTATTATTCCAAGCCTGCAGTATTATTCCAAGCCTGCAGTATTATTCCAAGCCTGCAGTATTATTCCAAGCCTGCAGTATTATTCCAAGCCTGCAGTATTATTCCAAGCCTGCAGTATTATTCCAAGCCTGCAGTATTATTCCAAGCCTGCAGTATTATTCCAAGCCTGCAGTATTATTCCAAGCCTGCAGTATTATTCCAAGCCTGCAGTATTATTCCAAGCCTGCAGTATTATTCCAAGCCTGCAGTATTATTCCAAGCCTGCAGTATTATTCCAAGCCTGCAGTATTATTCCAAGCCTGCAGTATTATTCCAAGCCTGCAGTATTATTCCAAGCCTGCAGTATTATTCCAAGCCTGCAGTATTATTCCAAGCCTGCAGTATTATTCCAAGCCTGCAGTATTATTCCAAGCCTGCAGTATTATTCCAAGCCTGCAGTATTATTCCAAGCCTGCAGTATTATTCCAAGCCTGCAGTATTATTCCAAGCCTGCAGTATTATTCCAAGCCTGCAGTATTATTCCAAGCCTGCAGTATTATTCCAAGCCTGCAGTATTATTCCAAGCCTGCAGTATTATTCCAAGCCTGCAGTATTATTCCAAGCCTGCAGTATTATTCCAAGCCTGCAGTATTATTCCAAGCCTGCAGTATTATTCCAAGCCTGCAGTATTATTCCAAGCCTGCAGTATTATTCCAAGCCTGCAGTATTATTCCAAGCCTGCAGTATTATTCCAAGCCTGCAGTATTATTCCAAGCCTGCAGTATTATTCCAAGCCTGCAGTATTATTCCAAGCCTGCAGTATTATTCCAAGCCTGCAGTATTATTCCAAGCCTGCAGTATTATTCCAAGCCTGCAGTATTATTCCAAGCCTGCAGTATTATTCCAAGCCTGCAGTATTATTCCAAGCCTGCAGTATTATTCCAAGCCTGCAGTATTATTCCAAGCCTGCAGTATTATTCCAAGCCTGCAGTATTATTCCAAGCCTGCAGTATTATTCCAAGCCTGCAGTATTATTCCAAGCCTGCAGTATTATTCCAAGCCTGCAGTATTATTCCAAGCCTGCAGTATTATTCCAAGCCTGCAGTATTATTCCAAGCCTGCAGTATTATTCCAAGCCTGCAGTATTATTCCAAGCCTGCAGTATTATTCCAAGCCTGCAGTATTATTCCAAGCCTGCAGTATTATTCCAAGCCTGCAGTATTATTCCAAGCCTGCAGTATTATTCCAAGCCTGCAGTATTATTCCAAGCCTGCAGTATTATTCCAAGCCTGCAGTATTATTCCAAGCCTGCAGTATTATTCCAAGCCTGCAGTATTATTCCAAGCCTGCAGTATTATTCCAAGCCTGCAGTATTATTCCAAGCCTGCAGTATTATTCCAAGCCTGCAGTATTATTCCAAGCCTGCAGTATTATTCCAAGCCTGCAGTATTATTCCAAGCCTGCAGTATTATTCCAAGCCTGCAGTATTATTCCAAGCCTGCAGTATTATTCCAAGCCTGCAGTATTATTCCAAGCCTGCAGTATTATTCCAAGCCTGCAGTATTATTCCAAGCCTGCAGTATTATTCCAAGCCTGCAGTATTATTCCAAGCCTGCAGTATTATTCCAAGCCTGCAGTATTATTCCAAGCCTGCAGTATTATTCCAAGCCTGCAGTATTATTCCAAGCCTGCAGTATTATTCCAAGCCTGCAGTATTATTCCAAGCCTGCAGTATTATTCCAAGCCTGCAGTATTATTCCAAGCCTGCAGTATTATTCCAAGCCTGCAGTATTATTCCAAGCCTGCAGTATTATTCCAAGCCTGCAGTATTATTCCAAGCCTGCAGTATTATTCCAAGCCTGCAGTATTATTCCAAGCCTGCAGTATTATTCCAAGCCTGCAGTATTATTCCAAGCCTGCAGTATTATTCCAAGCCTGCAGTATTATTCCAAGCCTGCAGTATTATTCCAAGCCTGCAGTATTATTCCAAGCCTGCAGTATTATTCCAAGCCTGCAGTATTATTCCAAGCCTGCAGTATTATTCCAAGCCTGCAGTATTATTCCAAGCCTGCAGTATTATTCCAAGCCTGCAGTATTATTCCAAGCCTGCAGTATTATTCCAAGCCTGCAGTATTATTCCAAGCCTGCAGTATTATTCCAAGCCTGCAGTATTATTCCAAGCCTGCAGTATTATTCCAAGCCTGCAGTATTATTCCAAGCCTGCAGTATTATTCCAAGCCTGCAGTATTATTCCAAGCCTGCAGTATTATTCCAAGCCTGCAGTATTATTCCAAGCCTGCAGTATTATTCCAAGCCTGCAGTATTATTCCAAGCCTGCAGTATTATTCCAAGCCTGCAGTATTATTCCAAGCCTGCAGTATTATTCCAAGCCTGCAGTATTATTCCAAGCCTGCAGTATTATTCCAAGCCTGCAGTATTATTCCAAGCCTGCAGTATTATTCCAAGCCTGCAGTATTATTCCAAGCCTGCAGTATTATTCCAAGCCTGCAGTATTATTCCAAGCCTGCAGTATTATTCCAAGCCTGCAGTATTATTCCAAGCCTGCAGTATTATTCCAAGCCTGCAGTATTATTCCAAGCCTGCAGTATTATTCCAAGCCTGCAGTATTATTCCAAGCCTGCAGTATTATTCCAAGCCTGCAGTATTATTCCAAGCCTGCAGTATTATTCCAAGCCTGCAGTATTATTCCAAGCCTGCAGTATTATTCCAAGCCTGCAGTATTATTCCAAGCCTGCAGTATTATTCCAAGCCTGCAGTATTATTCCAAGCCTGCAGTATTATTCCAAGCCTGCAGTATTATTCCAAGCCTGCAGTATTATTCCAAGCCTGCAGTATTATTCCAAGCCTGCAGTATTATTCCAAGCCTGCAGTATTATTCCAAGCCTGCAGTATTATTCCAAGCCTGCAGTATTATTCCAAGCCTGCAGTATTATTCCAAGCCTGCAGTATTATTCCAAGCCTGCAGTATTATTCCAAGCCTGCAGTATTATTCCAAGCCTGCAGTATTATTCCAAGCCTGCAGTATTATTCCAAGCCTGCAGTATTATTCCAAGCCTGCAGTATTATTCCAAGCCTGCAGTATTATTCCAAGCCTGCAGTATTATTCCAAGCCTGCAGTATTATTCCAAGCCTGCAGTATTATTCCAAGCCTGCAGTATTATTCCAAGCCTGCAGTATTATTCCAAGCCTGCAGTATTATTCCAAGCCTGCAGTATTATTCCAAGCCTGCAGTATTATTCCAAGCCTGCAGTATTATTCCAAGCCTGCAGTATTATTCCAAGCCTGCAGTATTATTCCAAGCCTGCAGTATTATTCCAAGCCTGCAGTATTATTCCAAGCCTGCAGTATTATTCCAAGCCTGCAGTATTATTCCAAGCCTGCAGTATTATTCCAAGCCTGCAGTATTATTCCAAGCCTGCAGTATTATTCCAAGCCTGCAGTATTATTCCAAGCCTGCAGTATTATTCCAAGCCTGCAGTATTATTCCAAGCCTGCAGTATTATTCCAAGCCTGCAGTATTATTCCAAGCCTGCAGTATTATTCCAAGCCTGCAGTATTATTCCAAGCCTGCAGTATTATTCCAAGCCTGCAGTATTATTCCAAGCCTGCAGTATTATTCCAAGCCTGCAGTATTATTCCAAGCCTGCAGTATTATTCCAAGCCTGCAGTATTATTCCAAGCCTGCAGTATTATTCCAAGCCTGCAGTATTATTCCAAGCCTGCAGTATTATTCCAAGCCTGCAGTATTATTCCAAGCCTGCAGTATTATTCCAAGCCTGCAGTATTATTCCAAGCCTGCAGTATTATTCCAAGCCTGCAGTATTATTCCAAGCCTGCAGTATTATTCCAAGCCTGCAGTATTATTCCAAGCCTGCAGTATTATTCCAAGCCTGCAGTATTATTCCAAGCCTGCAGTATTATTCCAAGCCTGCAGTATTATTCCAAGCCTGCAGTATTATTCCAAGCCTGCAGTATTATTCCAAGCCTGCAGTATTATTCCAAGCCTGCAGTATTATTCCAAGCCTGCAGTATTATTCCAAGCCTGCAGTATTATTCCAAGCCTGCAGTATTATTCCAAGCCTGCAGTATTATTCCAAGCCTGCAGTATTATTCCAAGCCTGCAGTATTATTCCAAGCCTGCAGTATTATTCCAAGCCTGCAGTATTATTCCAAGCCTGCAGTATTATTCCAAGCCTGCAGTATTATTCCAAGCCTGCAGTATTATTCCAAGCCTGCAGTATTATTCCAAGCCTGCAGTATTATTCCAAGCCTGCAGTATTATTCCAAGCCTGCAGTATTATTCCAAGCCTGCAGTATTATTCCAAGCCTGCAGTATTATTCCAAGCCTGCAGTATTATTCCAAGCCTGCAGTATTATTCCAAGCCTGCAGTATTATTCCAAGCCTGCAGTATTATTCCAAGCCTGCAGTATTATTCCAAGCCTGCAGTATTATTCCAAGCCTGCAGTATTATTCCAAGCCTGCAGTATTATTCCAAGCCTGCAGTATTATTCCAAGCCTGCAGTATTATTCCAAGCCTGCAGTATTATTCCAAGCCTGCAGTATTATTCCAAGCCTGCAGTATTATTCCAAGCCTGCAGTATTATTCCAAGCCTGCAGTATTATTCCAAGCCTGCAGTATTATTCCAAGCCTGCAGTATTATTCCAAGCCTGCAGTATTATTCCAAGCCTGCAGTATTATTCCAAGCCTGCAGTATTATTCCAAGCCTGCAGTATTATTCCAAGCCTGCAGTATTATTCCAAGCCTGCAGTATTATTCCAAGCCTGCAGTATTATTCCAAGCCTGCAGTATTATTCCAAGCCTGCAGTATTATTCCAAGCCTGCAGTATTATTCCAAGCCTGCAGTATTATTCCAAGCCTGCAGTATTATTCCAAGCCTGCAGTATTATTCCAAGCCTGCAGTATTATTCCAAGCCTGCAGTATTATTCCAAGCCTGCAGTATTATTCCAAGCCTGCAGTATTATTCCAAGCCTGCAGTATTATTCCAAGCCTGCAGTATTATTCCAAGCCTGCAGTATTATTCCAAGCCTGCAGTATTATTCCAAGCCTGCAGTATTATTCCAAGCCTGCAGTATTATTCCAAGCCTGCAGTATTATTCCAAGCCTGCAGTATTATTCCAAGCCTGCAGTATTATTCCAAGCCTGCAGTATTATTCCAAGCCTGCAGTATTATTCCAAGCCTGCAGTATTATTCCAAGCCTGCAGTATTATTCCAAGCCTGCAGTATTATTCCAAGCCTGCAGTATTATTCCAAGCCTGCAGTATTATTCCAAGCCTGCAGTATTATTCCAAGCCTGCAGTATTATTCCAAGCCTGCAGTATTATTCCAAGCCTGCAGTATTATTCCAAGCCTGCAGTATTATTCCAAGCCTGCAGTATTATTCCAAGCCTGCAGTATTATTCCAAGCCTGCAGTATTATTCCAAGCCTGCAGTATTATTCCAAGCCTGCAGTATTATTCCAAGCCTGCAGTATTATTCCAAGCCTGCAGTATTATTCCAAGCCTGCAGTATTATTCCAAGCCTGCAGTATTATTCCAAGCCTGCAGTATTATTCCAAGCCTGCAGTATTATTCCAAGCCTGCAGTATTATTCCAAGCCTGCAGTATTATTCCAAGCCTGCAGTATTATTCCAAGCCTGCAGTATTAGCTATTTTCTGTCACATCCCATGCATTCACCATGCTTCCTCACATAAATGTATGTCAATATTTCCTCTTTTTATAACATTATATTACCTCTAAAATTTGAGATGTCACTCATACACCACCATGATAATCCTATTTTCTCTTTCCTCACATACAGCACCGCATACAACAAATTGAAACACATCACCACCATTACCTTAATCACTTGCAGCCTGTCCCCTCCAACAATCTATGTTCTAAACACACAAAGTTCTGCTATATTCAATTTCCACTCACATACAGCAGCCTGCACAAGAGATTAGAACAGAGACGCCATTATCTCACTTCAGCCTCCTGCTTCCCGGGCAGCACTTCATACCATGTGACTGCAGGAGTCACATGGGCTGCTGATGTCACAGGGTCCTTACAGTGAAGGGGAACTAGCCACTACCATGGTGAAAATTGTGTTTTAGTTACAGATCCAAAATTGGTGGGAGGAACCAAAGCATGACTTGGAACCCCAAAATTCGGATCTGGCAGATTTCACAGAATCCGAACTGCTCATCTCGAATTAAAATACAAATGATTTTTAAAAATTGCATCTAGTGTCTTTTGCCAAGCAAACTATATTAAGTAAGGTAAATAATAGAGGACATAGGGAAAGGTAAAGATTGGAAGCATTTTCTTAAGCAAAATCAGTAATAGTTATACTTAACATCCATAGAATTTTTAAGATAACATTTAAATTCCAATAATACTTCACACAAAATTATGGCTTGTATATTTTTCACCTGAAGAGACACCGGAAATGTAGTGTACACTAAAACTTTGAGGCAATTTTACTCTAAAAAATAATGCAGAGTTTCTAACTGTAGATTGCTGATGTAGGTAAAATAGCAATGACTATAACAACTATATACATTATGCAGCTACATTGATCTATGTGAAGGATGAAACTAAACTAATGAAACTTTTACCAAAATAGATACATTTCTATGGTATATCCTGAAATTAACCTATCTTTGTAAACTTAAATAGATTGTCTTAAATTTTGTTTATGTAGACATGCTGGGCTTACTTTTGTCTTATGTCAGACTTTTTTTTTAAATTATAATTGAATGCTCAAGTATTATTTAAGAGAATAAAAATCAACACACTATAATAAAAATGGTGCTCGATCCATGCATGGAAACCTTGGGCCACTATTAGCAGTACACCTTATCCCTGGAATGGCTACTGTGAGTACTATAAATCCAAATATCTGTAGTATATTAATAAGACACTGTTAATAAACACCTTCCTCTTCTTATGGCGGTCACCGGAGACCAGTCAGTGGTTAGTATACAAGCAGGGTGTACAATCAAGCTGAACTCATTTAGTTTGTTTTTACTTTGTATATTACCAATATCAATAATAAAGCAACAGTCAAAAAAAACAGTCAAAAAAACTGCAGTAGTAAAGATTAAACATTCATTAAATAGTGTGCCATGGGTATAAAGCATACCAAAAATCAAAAATACCATTTTTTTTTTTTAAATGTGTATCATTGTAAATAGCAATCTAATTAATACAAAATTGTTGCAAAATAAGGAATACGATGACAATAACCCACCTTTAAAAAAAATTAGGTTCATTCACCTTTATTCTCTGGGATAAGGTTTATTTTATAATCTAAGCTGCAAATATTATGTTTGTTCTTGAAATGAGAAAAAAAAATAGAATTAAGCATAGGGAGAAGAGATTTTTATTAATAGACTTTATTTTAGGTCCCTTCCTTTGCCACAAATGAGGTGAATACTAAAATAGCTCCGGAAAGCATATAAGAATTATCTTGAATAAAATCAATCACACTCCATCCAAATCGTGTTAGGAACAATTAAGAATACAATATGCAAAAGTGAATAATGTAGCGCGCAGCTGTTAAAACAGTCACAATGTTTTGAAAGCCTAGAAAAGTTTGAAGTAAGCAGAAAAATGTAGTCATACAAAAAATGCAAACTTTTTAAAATGATGCTGTTACACGCCGGCAGCAGACAGCCGGCGTGTAACGATTACATCCGCATTGCACTGTGGAACGCAGCGTGCGTTCTGGCGCATTCGCAACGCCTCTGTTAAACCCCCGGCGTTCCTCCACGAGGACGCCGGTGATATTCTGTCCTAGTCTGTGTTCAGCTGTATGTGGCTTCTCCTCCGCAGTGTTTGACTCGCGTGACCGGCTCTCTGCCTCTCTATGAGGTGAGTGTTTCTTTACCTCTATCTCTGTGCTGTGGGGGTGACTTTTTGATACTTACCTGTAGCTCTTGACCTTATTTTTGGTTTAGATATATACTTACCTGTACTGGCTGTTGAACCCTAGCCACATAGTGGCATATATATACTTACCTGTACTGGCTGTTTAACCCTAGCCACATAGTGGCATATATATACTTACCTGTACTGGCTGTTGAACCCTAGCCACATAGTGGCATATATATACTTACCTGTACTTGCTGTTTAACCCTAGCCACATAGTGGCATATATATACTTACCTCCACTGGCTGTTGAACCCTAGCCACATAGTGGCATATATATACTTACCTGTACTTGCTGTTTAACCCTAGCCACATAGTGGCATATTTATACTTACCTGTGCTGGCTGTTGAACCCTAGCCACATAGTGGCATATATCTACTTACCTGTGCTGGCTATTGAACCCTTGCCATATAGTGGCTGTATGCATTTTGTTCCTACTTATTTTTCCTAATTGCTACCAAGCGGATATTGTGTAGCTTTGTCTATTTTTAATTACCCGCCATATTCTGGATATTTACTCTCGGTCAAGTTTTGCCAACTACCGTTGCTCTACTCAATTCTCGCGCCACATAGTTTAGTTTATCTGCCTTGCGGAACTATTGCTTAGCCTCCGCTATATAGTGGTTGTTACTGTTGTCTGCTTATTCGTTTCCTTCTACCTTCTATCCGTTGTTTGAAAGTGAACACTGATAGCATTACTCCTACTGTCACGGTGCCTTGCTCCATACTTGGTCTTGTTATTATTTTCCCTTTCAAGTGAATCTGCGCGCCTAGGATAGCGGCTTGTTTATCTGGGCTCAGCACAACTCCATCCCCACCACTAGGGGCCCTGGCGAAGACTCCCAGATTCCCTGCTGCATGCTAGGTAACCAGTTTCATTACTTTTCAGTTTCGTAACAGATGCTTTCATTACTCGCATACACATGGTTAAAGGAACACAAATATTGTGAATGCAAAAGCAACTACAGCAACCAAAACGTTAACCCGTATGCAAAGTAAAATGTGTGAAGTGAAGCAATGAAGCATAGAAGCCAACAGAAATTTTTTGGGACAAAAATGTTAATTGAAAAATGTGTTAAAATGAAAGTTATATGGCGTTAAGATATTTAATTATGTGTACTCAGAGGACACTGTAATGAGCCCATCTTTCTGTGCTTGCTCTCATTCTGCCCCTGAACAGAGCTGATGCCCTCTGCACTTCCGCTTGAAAAATACACAGAAGCACATCAGGTCCTATGTGCAACAGCTGCAGTTATGGATTGGTATGCAAGTACATCAAGTTGCATACGGAGGACACAACACAATACATTTAGGTTCTCATTTAATTTCCCCTTTCTCAGAAATATAAATAGATTCATAATATAAAATATAGACCTATAAAAGACTATACATTTATTATATGGCTTAATTAATCTTGTTTTATACCATATTCGGAGTGCTGACCATGGACCTGATCCTGACCTCACATGCATTCCGTACGTGTGGAGGCCTGTAAGTCAGCAAGTGGGAGGTGAGTGAACTTGTGGAGTTCTGGACATTTATGTGTCCAGAACCCTGCTTTTATCTGTGTGCCTATTCCAACCTCTCTGGCAGGGATAAAGCAAAGATAAGGATAAGGATAAGTATTTATGCTGAAAAACACAGAAAACATACTGTATGGAACTGAGTTCCGCTGAAGGACATCTGGTGCATGCACGTGAACGTTGAGTGGCCTTCTAAGTTCTGGATCTGGCAGTGGCACACCCAGAGGGGTTTTCTGGTAGCCCCCCCGCAGTTGTATATATATATATATATATATATATATATATATATTTTTTGTGAAATAATCCAAAAATCCTCATAGAAATATGAAAAAGGGGTGTGGCTTTGATGGTGCCACTAAAAGGGGTTTGGGTTCATGGGATCAAGTACAAATGGCCATGGCTTCATGGGTAGAAAGGCTGACCAACATAGAAGAGGACATTGTGTAGTGTGCCATGTCAAGACCCCTAATATATCCCACATGTATTACATTGGAAATCTCCCTTTCAAAACCCTATGTTTTCCATTGTCCAGCCTCCATATTTGAAGTGCTAACCTCTATATACATATAAGCCCTTAATTCACAACAGATGGTAATATATCCATTATTATTCCAATGCAAACAATTTACATAGAATCAGTGGACATATGCCTGCTGAAATGTGTTTATACAGAAAACTTACAGAGCCTGCAGGCATTCTACATCTTGCTGGTTTCCCATGATAGAATCACCAAATTATCTAATCCTGCTAGCAATTAGTGATTCTAAAATGCCTAAGATTATATTGGTTCATTCAGGCCAAGCTTTGTAATGAGTGTAAGTAATTATCAAAAGTCTACTCATTAAACTCATAACTGATGCTAATTAATACTATGCTCAAAAGTCTCAGCACAGATTAACCTGTGTCACCTCAGAAAGTGCATTAACAGCTATGAGATTTCGGGCAGATTCTTGCTGTTAGCAGGATACTGCCTAAGCCTGGGGGTAGGGAAGAAATTGTTCATTTGTGTAATAGTCTTGCCTACAATGAACTTGTCTGGATATTAAAATTAAACATGACATTTGAAAGTCATTATAAAGGTGCCAATATAGTAAATTCATTTGCTTCATTAATTTCTCTGTTTTCATTAATTGACTGCTGAATTGTCTTTTCAAATCTCACTGCAGAGGGCAGATGGATGAAAGACAGATTTATTTGGAAAGCAAAATATGCGTTGGATTATGTAATCTATAAATTGCCCTCATTAATTTGCAGATGTTTGATAAATGTGTTTTCTTATCAAATTGGGATGCTATTTCATAAAAAAATTATGGGATGGTATTTTAATTAAAGAATCTACGTCCCAAAAGTGAAGTTAAAGATTTAGAAGCATTTTTTTTAAGTAATTTATATCAATTTTAAATCATATTGTATAAGGAACACCAACAATGTACCTAGGTAAAATAGGTATCATATAACCCACGTGACAAGATTACATGGAGACATGTATATTGTGGTGACCATTCCTTATGTAAACAGTAGGGTTCCCCTGTACTAGGAGCTCAGATACAGAAGTCTGAATTCTGTCCAATAATGGTTTATAATGGGGACACTTTTCTATCAATGTTTCTCTGTTAAGGGAAAATCAACAAGAAAAGGAACCTGTTCCTTATATACGGAGGTTTTGAAGTCCGCAAGCAAGAGAGAAGTTAACTTCCATGTCACATGTCTCACATTTTACTTTAGATTACACACGTGTCCATAGCCCTACCTTAAGTTATCCTAGCGGATTTGTGTTCCGTGTAAACGCAGATCTATGCAGAATGCTTAATGTTGCCCATATTGTCTCCTTAGCATGCCTTACTCTGCCTCTTTACAGGGTTTAGGTATGTAGGAGACATATTCCCCCCCCCCTGTATGGTTCTCCTTGTGTCCCGAGTTCTGTCCAGCACGCAAGGATATCCATAGTGTAACATCTGGCATGCACAAGTGCTTGCATCCCCTAATGTTATTGAATCTGGATCTAGCCCAAGGTGATTATTAAATTACTTATTCATTACTTCCCAGTTCCTGATAAACCTTTCAATGAAAAAACTTTCTTTCCAACTGCATTACTACACACAGGGGCTGGCTGGCAAATTTTAACCTGGGGAGCAATCCCACAGCAGTGGCCCATAACTAACAGCCTGTTCTTTAAACGTGCTAAGCTGAGTCATTCGCTTTTATTGACCCATCACAAACCCATGCCACTCCCCCCAAACGAGTGAAAAGACATTCTTGCAAAAAAGGGGGGGGACTCAAACCGAGCCCCCCCGCATTTATTCTTAAACACAATAATAAACAAATAAACAAACAATACAGTAATCAATAACATAGCTTAAACAATTCAATACCGATGGTGACGGACGAAGGCAGTATACCTATGACGCTCTAACTTTGCTAAGCGCATTAACAGATAGTGGGGGCCTGAAATCTACCCCACCTCCCTTTACGCCCGCTTAGCAAGCGACACGAAGCGGGGGCCTGACATCTACCCTGCTTCCAGCATCCTCCTTCCGCCTTGGAGATAAAAACCCTTCTCCCCCAGTTAAACCCGCTAGACACCGAGCCCGCCTCTATAAACGAAGCACGGTAGAAATACCGGGCCAACGGAGGGACCAA
>WWET01000021.1:1054466-1073023 GCA_011038615.1 Limnodynastes dumerilii
ATGCGGAAATGAGCCTTAGGCACCCCAATTGTTGCCTGCTGAAGCCGTCTGCTAAAAATTTTGCCCATGGGGATAACGCGGCAAGCGAAGTTCAAAGAACCCAAAAGGGATTGCAAGGAGCGCAGGGAAACCTTATCCGCCGCCATCACTTGCAATACCTTCTGTTTGAGGGCAGAGATTTTGTCTGCCGGCAAGCGACACAGCCCCGCCACGGTGTCAATCTCGATACCGAGGTAGGACAGGCACGTGCCAGGGCCTTCGGTCTTGTCCGCAGCCACGGGAACGCCCAGGGACGCGAACAAGGCCGAGACTGAGAAAAGGAGGTGACCACAGAGGGCAGAGGCGGGAGGCGCCACCAAAAGGAAGTCATCCAGATAGTGGGCCACGCCATGATGCCCAGTGCCCGCTGTGATACACCAGTGCAAGAAGCAGCTAAATAGTTCAAAGTACGCGCAGGAAATAGCGCACCCCATGGGCAAACAACGATCCACGTAAAACTTCCCCAGCAGACGGAACCCCATGTAGACAAACGAATCGGGGTGCAAAGGAAGAAGGCGGAAAGCGGACTCGACGTCCACTTTAGCCAGCAACGCCCCGGGGCCAAAGCCCCGCACCAACGCCAGCGCGGACTCAAACGATTGGTAGGACACCGTGGAATGGGATTTGGGGATGGCGTCATTCACCGACATGCCCTCCGGAAAGGACATGTGCTGGATGAGGCGGAACTTGCCAGGGGCCTTTTTGGGCACAATACCTATGGGGGAGATAACTAAATTGGGGAGAGGGGGGTCATCGAAAGGGCCAACCATCCTACCTAAGGCTACTTCCCGGGAAACTTTCTCCCAAAGTTGCTCCGGAAAACTGCGAGCAGAGGCCAAGTTACGGGGGTGTTTAAGAGATACGGGCCTGGAGATGGGAATACGGAAGCCCTCGTGAAACCCAGAACGTAAGAGGGAAGCAGCGACCCTGTCGGGGTACCGCGCTAGCCACTCATCAAGCTTGTGGAGTAGAATGAGAGACGGGGCCTTGACCCTGACTGCTGCCAGCGCGAGAGCGGAGCGCTCTGCTGTTGCCACCCGCGCGCTTGCACTGCTTTGCGGGATGGAGGCCCCCGCAGCGCATGCAGGTATGAGCGAACTGACATTCGGGGCCTCGCTTGCATTGCGAATTATTGAAACCATAGCAACGCCCGCGCGATCCCGGGGACTGACCCGTCCCCCCACCCAGGGGGGGGGGTCTGCCTGAGACTCGGCGCCCCGAAACTGAGAGGAAGAGAGCAGCTGGTGGACCGCCAGCCAAATATCCACGTCTTGCCTGAGACTCGGCGCCCCGAAACGGAGAGGAAGAGAGCAGCTGGTGGACCGCCAGCCAAATATCCACGTCTTTGACGCCAAAGAAAGACTCACGCTTCCCATCAATCTTACGGCGGAAGTGCTCATCATACTCTCGCCAAGCCGTGCCCTTCAGAAGAACATACAACTCATGAACCAGGTTAAGGTAAGTAAACATTCCACCCGCCAGTGCCGGGAACTCCTCCGCATAAGCAGCCGCGAAAGCCAGCGCACCTATGGTCCAGTTCTCGTAAGTCTTGTACGCAGCCTCCCCCATGCCGTTCTTAGCCAAGGCCTCGGTGGTGACGCAAAACATATCAACATAAATGCTTTTTTTAAGGCGTTCACGCACCTTGGGCCGCACCAAACTGGCAACGGGGGGGTGGAACAATACGTAAGAGAATTGCTGCCGACAGGAGGACCCGATGCGGAGGACGTCGCTCTGCGCTCCTCCCTGGCCGACGAACCCTTCTGCAGCAAATGCTTACCCAATAATTTCAACAGCTGGCGAGGCTGGTTGGCGCGCGAGGGGGATGTGTCGGGGGAAGAAATGGACCCCGTGGAGTCAATATCAGATAAATTTCGCCCCAGTAACTCACCGCTAGTAGCCAGCCCAGGTGCTGGAACAGGAACAGCCGCGGGGGGAGCAGCAGAGCTGGTAGAAGCTGGAGGGTCCCCCATAGAAGTCACAGTGGAAACCGCCGGCGGCAAAGTAGTGGGAACAGACGTATCAGACGTTGGCGGCACCTGAACCGAGGGGCCCGCAGCCTGTGAAGGAACTGAGACAAGAGACGGGTGAGTAGCAGCAAGCCCAGGACCGCTACCCAGAGACCCCACCGCCGCCCCGCCCGACGAAGGCTGCCCAGCCTGGACATGGGAAGGAACAGGGCCACCCCAAGCAGGATAATAGGGCCACTGAGCTCCCACCACAGGACCACCGTGCCACGGGGCCCCCCAAGCACTGCCTCCGGGGAGGCAAGGGAAACCCTGCGGCACGGGCCCCTGCGGCAGATAACTAGGGAAGGTGGGCTGGTACATAGGTGGCAGACCCGTGAACCCCTGAGGAGTGAACCCCTGAGGGGTTAACTGCAAAGCCCCAGGCAAGAGGGGAGGCTGACAGCCATGATAATAAACCTGGCTGTTCAGCATCCCCTGGCCACTAACCCCCCCGGCCGTAGGAAGGCAGAGCCCAGGAACAGGGGCCCCCACTGGGAGAGGAGTGGATGAAAGGAGGGTTGGAAAGAACACAGGCGGAACACCAGCCTGCAGAGGAGGAGGAGGCCCCCCCCTGGGCAACCAGCCCAGCGGGGGAGGCCCCACCTCCTGGCGCCCCAAAATCCCCAACAAACATTGGTGGCTCAGCAGAAGGGGTTGCAGGGACAACCGCTGGCTCCCCCACCAGCGCCGCCCGCCCACACATGCCTCCGTGAGCGGGCCGCGCCACGGGGGAACCACCGCTGCCCTGAGTCCCCCGAGGAGAGGAGAGACGCGAAGGAGCATCTCTCCTGCGAGGCATAGAGCGCCTGGACGCTCTATGCCCGCGCACCGCCGGCCGGAAGCCGCTGCCAGACGGCGCCTCTGACCGCAAGGAGCGGCCGCGGCCCCCTCTCCAGGGAGCGGGACCAGACCACAGAGGGGGACAACGGAGGATCCGGGGAGACCTGGGAAAGACGCGCAGGGGGACGGGACACACGGCCAGAACGGCCGCGCCGCTGAGCCACCGATGCACAGTCAGACATAATGGAATCAGGTACAGTCAGCTAACACAAAGGTGAAGTGTAGAAAATTGATACAGGCCTGATAAATATAAGGTTGTGCAGCAGCATGCAGCACAGAAACTCCACAGGAAAAAAGAGGCTGGACAGAAACACCCCAGGGGTTTTTAATTGTGCACCCAGACACTCCACCCCCTGAACCAGGATTGGGTGCCCTAAGGAAAATATTTACCCTTCCCAAAAACCCCTCTGGCAACTCAATCCAGCCTCCATTCCCAGCCACGCAGTTTAATTTTCCCTCAGGTTATTAACCCTCGGTTCACCAAAGAGTGGTTTTCGGTAAACCACTGGAGGTTAACATTATTACACTGGTGAAGCAGCTGCACCCTAGTCAGGAGTTTTCTAATCATTATAAGTATCCTGCCATTACTATGGTGTTATATCAGAGAATGTATTTGGCCTGACTATCTCTTTGTACAGCCAATTAAGGTATCACATAATATACCTCAATGTGACATATTAATCACACAAACTAACATTAATTAAGTCACACAATGTAACATATTAAGTAAGTTGCACAATGTAACATATTAATTAAGACATTATAAAAAAAGGCAAGTCCTTAATCAAAAACGCTGAGTTTAGTCATTAATCATAAAGATGAGGAATGCAATGAACTGACAGATATACAGGATGTACTGGTGTTTTAAAGGAATCAAAAAGTATACATATAGCACCAAAAGTCTCTGAGTACCATAAACTGTTTCAGGTATGTCCACAATAAAACGGACAAGCAAGGACTCAGGACTCAAGCGTTTGCTGGACTATAAATACTGTTAATCTACTTTGTAACAATCAGTTTTGAATAAATACTAAGTTGCCACATACAGTATGCGTCCGTGAAGTAAGAAAAGCTGAATCAAAAAGAACACATATAGCACAGAAAGTCTCTGAGTACCATAAACTGTCTTTCTATAAGTTCACAATAAAAACAGTCAACAAGGACTCGAACTTTGTCCAGCTTATAATAGACAAACGTTTGCTAGGCTATAAATGCTGTTATTATACTTTGTAACAATCAGGTTCTAATATACATACATATAATATAAGTATAACAGTATTTATAGTCTAGCTAAAATGTGTTTATTATAAATTTGACAAAATTGTTTGTCTCTTTTTATTGTGGACTTTAAGTGTACTTGAAACAGTTTATGGTGCTCAGAGACGTTGGTGGTATATGTGTTCTTTTTGAGTCATTTAAAATACCAGTACATCATGTATATCTGTCACTTCATTACATTCCTCATCTTTGTGTGACTAAACTCAACGCTTTTGATTAAAGACTTTCCTTTTTTTATGCTTTCTTGATATGCAAGAGGTGCCATAGTTGATCACTCACTTCTATCTCTGATTGAGCAGCGAGTGCAGTGCTGTTGCCTGCTTTCCTAAAACCAAATTTAAATATTAATTAAGTCACACTGCCCCTCATACATTGGCCATACCATCTATCCCACTGCTCATCCCATTTATGACTATCACGCTGCCATACCATCACACTGCCTATAATATTACACTGCCATACCATCTCACAGCCCACACTATCACTCTGCCCATAAATTCTCATGTCCATATTATTACATTGTCCATACCATCTCACTACCCATACCATCGCAATGCCCATACCTTCTCATGTCCATATTATCACACTGAACACACCATCACACTGCCCATAATTCACACAGCACCCATACTATCACTCACACACTGCTCATACTATCACTTACACACTGCCCACCATACTATCACTCACACACTGCCTTCCATACTATCACTCACACACTGCCCTCCATACTATTACCCACACATTGTCCATCATACTATAACTCACTCTTCCCACTATACTATCACTCACACACTGCCCACCATACTAACACTCACACTGCCTACCATACTATCACTCACACACTGCCCACTATACTATCACTTACACACTGCCCACCATACTCACACTGCCCACCATATTATCACTCACACACTGCCTATCATACTACCACTCACACTGCCCTCTATGCTATCACTCACACACTGCCTACCATACTATCACTCACACAGCACTTTCTGTTCTTTCTTACCTTTCTAGTCTTCAATCTTCCTTCCTCCATCTCTTTTCTGTCTTCTCCACTCCCCTTCTTTCTTTCTGTTCTCTCTTCTTGTGTTGGGCTTGATGTCTATGATGTCATCACGGCCAGCGTCATCGAACCCTGGTTCCACTGTTTCAGAGGTCTGGAGCAGCTGTGGATAAGTTGAGAACTTATGCCCCCATTCTGGTCGGCTGGCCGTTGCTGGAGAGAGGCAGCCCTAAAACTACTACCTCCATTCCCTGGTATTCCTTAATTACCACAACCTCCTCCTGATCTCCAACTAACAACTACATGGCCTCCTCTTGTGTTTAGCAGCAATGATCATCCTCTTTTTCCAGTTCCATTCCCTTGAACTGTTTTTCTAACATACTACTGATAAACATTTCCAAAATAGGATTTGAACAGTTTTTCAAACATGTTTTGATTTACAGCAGTAAGTATATAAGTATGAAGACCTGCATGGAACACTTTGGACTCAAACACTGGATTCATAAACGTGCCGCACACGCACGGAGCATCCAACTACTACTTTTGCAACCACTCCATGTAAAATGGGATGGGGGCATCTGCATATATCCCCCTCCCCATATGTGTACACCAGGTGCACACCGTGGGTGGTTACGCCCCACTGTCAGAGGCTGTTGTTGCACAGAATTCACCATCAGTAATGCTACATTTCATGTGTAACTTGCCTCCTGTGCATCAGTATGGAGGCCAGGACAGGTTACTTACACATTGACAATGTGTTTATTATTAGATGGGAATTTGGGCCTTTGTGAAGATTGTGTACGGAAACAGGAGGATATATTGCACTAAAGATTCAGTTCCATTGATGCAGCAATGTAAGCCATTAAAAAAAAAATTAGAAAAGCTGATGCAGTTTAGATATGGTTCCAGATAGTTAGGTTGACATTAGTATCACCAATAGGGTGTTCTTAGTTTGTTTGTTTTATTGTAAATCACTTTTAAATGTTAGTTGCATAACGGTGAGACTGGTGCAAGTATAGACCTGAGCAAAACCAATTTTCAATGTGAGGAAAGGAAATTAAGTAATTTAAATTATTTACATGCGGGGAAAATACTGTGCTTTTGCATGTAGTCAACTATTGAGATAGGTTTAGGTATGTGTGAGTGCAGCACATGGCAGGGGGGTTAATGTGTGTCCATAGCATGTGGGCGTGGCAGTAGGGGGGGGGGGGGGGGGGTTAATGTGTGTCTGTAGCATGTGGGCAGCAATCGGAGGTTAATGTGTGTCTGTAGCATGTGGGTAGGGTGTGTTATTGTGTGGCCGTATTCAGAGATCTGTTGGCGATCGGGCCGCAAATATACGCAACTAAGTGGCAGGTCGGATTAGGTTACTCCCACCAGAAAAATCAGTCACTCCCCTCTCAACCTCCGGCCGGACCTAAACTTACACCTGCATTGACTTGCCCTATCTGGCCGCACTCAATTCCGGCCTTATGTGTATTAGTTGCGTATATATCCGCCCCTAACTTTGTAAGCGTGCCCACTTTCCCTCATCTAAATGCCTCCCCCCGCCCATTTCCATGCAAATCCTTAGGTCTGTAGATTTCCGCAGAACTTACGTTCGCAACCGTCCCGCCTGATTCACAAGTCCGACCCTAATGCATTTCCGATTTTAACTTCAACGTAGACATAGTATCACTATTACTACGCATGCGCAGTTGATGCATAATCGATCCGATCCCAAATATACGCACAAAACTATCGTTAGAAACGGATCTCTGAATCAGGCCCAAATATATATATATATATATATATATATATATTGGTCCTGTTGGGCCCACAAAGGTCGTTACACCCCTGCATGCTTACCTACTCCATCCTGTCTCGGGCCTCGAAGCTGATTGGGCCTGCAGATACTTACCATGGCTCTACAGCAGCAGGTGTCGGTGGTATACTATCGCCGATACTTGTTGCTTAGAGCTGTATACTAGTGGTCCAATGCACAGGGAAATCCTTCCCTGCGCATCGGCCAGCTGGTAATGTAGTTCCGTGGCACCCGACTCCTAATTGATGTCACAGACGACGTTGTGCAGGGGCGGGGAAATGTGGATGTGCTCCGGGCCCTAAAATATCTGGTGGCAGCCCTAATCATCATATAGCTTTTACTAGTGTGTGCTGAGCCACAATGCTGCAAAATCATCACACTCTGCCCCACATTGTGTAATATGATATTTGGGAGCTCCTAATTTTTGTGATCAGTGATGTCTCAAAGTCTGGAGAAAACTTCTGTACCAACACACAATCTTCACTGTGATTCCCATTCATATTTATGCAAAGGGCCGTCTGGTGGGTGTGCACATTGTTGCAGCAAAGCTTTATATGAACAGTTTATAAACAATCCATAGGTCAGGGCTTTAAGTTGTTATTGCTGTTTGACAAGATGTGAGCTTGTTTAAACTGTTTACACTATTACTGTATATCCAGCATTAATCTCAAACTCTGGATCAGCCCCATTAGCTATATATGTGAGTTCTATAAGAATTACATAATAAGACATTGCCTATAAATGTGGATACCACATATGCATCATCATGCTAGCTAAACACACATAAAAAATTATGCTAATCTGATTTTCTACTTAGATTTATTTAAATTATTTGCATTTGTTGATATGCTTAACGGACACATGTTATACATTTCTAATTAGCGTTAATAAGGCAGGTGTATTTACTGAAAAGCTAGCATACATCACACATCTGTAAGAACTTACCCCAACATTTGAATGCCATCTCCATAACTATTTATCAGGTGCAAGATACCATGCAAGGTTTAAACAAAACAAAATGCAAACATCCACATATTCTTAATTCTCTGCTTGTCAAGTCAGCAATGGACACCATTGATTGAATTCTTATGCAAGACTTCTGATTTTTCACCAATCAATTTTCATTCTGTGTATATCCCATTGCATTGCATTACACCATTTAACAGACTTTCTGTTCTATCCAAAAGCCCCATCTCACCATTTTCAGGTATGCCCATGTAGCACTCCTTTCCCTTACTCTTGGAAACGGGGATGAAAGGTTGTTTCTCTGTAGCTCAATGGCTCTGCCCGAGTCTTCTGCACAATGAGGTAGGATGCAGACAAATCCACTAGGGATTGACTACACTAAACCTTTCAATGATAGGTCACACACAATATTGCGGAATAAGCAAAATAAAAAAAGGGAAAGTAAATGTTTAGGACATATTAAATAAAGGGGCTGAATTGAAAAAAAAAGAGTAAGGAAGAGGTATAGTAAAACATCAAGGGTAACAGCATATTGCGTTAAAAGATCTCAAGTAAATTTGACTTTCATAAATTCACTCATTGGCTACAAATTCATCCTCAGTATATAAACGAAAGGCAAAAAACTAAAGAGGGTATCGTAAGGCTCAAAACGAATTCTTGTTGAGGGTGAAAGGGCTATGGCCCTGTTCAATAATCACAAAAGAAAGAGAGAGGAAGGGACCACTTTTAAATGGGAAGGCTATTAATACAATGGGGGCAATTACTACTACTTTCACTGAGAGCAGGTATTAAAAAAACTTTCAAAGCTGAAAGTGGACAAATCAATGGGACCAGATGGGATACATCCGAGGATACTAAAAGAGCTTAGAGGGGTGCTGGCTAAACCATTAACTGAATTATTCAACAAGGGCCTGATCCAGAACAACGGCCGCCGTACTAGCTACGGCAGGTGTAAGCGTAAGATCGGCTGAAAAGCCGATCTGCACATGCGCCGGGCAGATGTTGCCCGGCGTAGCTACAGAAACGCCCGATCAACGGGCGTCCGTAGGAACAGCGTAGTGACGCTGGAGGGGGGCGTCCCCCAGCGTTACTACGTTAAGGTTAGTGAAGGTGGGCGGGGGGAGTTAGTTTAATGAGGGAGGGAGGGCTTAGCGTACCAACACTCCTGTGCGACTGTATTTTCCATTGCTTACGCCAGCTAACTTACAGAATCCCAAGCAGCATGGATTCACTGGGGTAAGATCATGTCAAACAAAGCTTATTAAATTTTTTGACTAGGTCAGTAAAGTATTAGATAAAGGGAGAGCTGTAGACATAGCTTATCTAGATTTTAGTAAGGCTTTTGACACTGTGCCACATTATAGACTGTTAAATAAGCTGAAAACTTTGGGATTGGACTTACATATAGTTGCATAGATACGATCTTGGTTACAGGATGACAACAAAGGGTTGTAGTAAATGGAATCCCTTCTGGGGATAGTAAGGTAACCAGTGGAGTACCCCAGGGTTCTGTACTTGGACCAGTGCTATTTAATATCTTTATAGGTGATATTGCCTGGGGTATCAAGGGGAAAATATGCCATTTTGCAGATAAAGATATGTAACAGGGTAGACATGCCAGGAGAGGTACACAAAATGAGGGATGATCTAGGTAGACTGGAGGAATGGTCAAGAGTGTGGCAACTGCAGTTTAATGCTAAAAAATGCAAAATCAAAAACCCAAAAGCTCAATATATCATTAATGACACTACATTAGAAACTACTGAGGAGGAAAGGGATCTAGGAGTCATTATTTGATGTGACTTAAAGGTAGCCAATCAATGTAACAAAGCAATGAGAAAGGCAAGTCAGATGCTTGGTTGCATAGGGAGGGGAATTAGTAGCAGAAAGAGAGTGGTGATGCCCCTTTTTAGATTGTTGGTATGACCTCACCTAGAATACTGTGTTCATTTATGGAGGCCATATCTCCAGAAAGACATAAAAACATTATAGACTGTGCAAAGAAGAGCAACTAAAATGGTCCACGGCTTGTGTCACAAAACATACCAAGAAAAGCTAGAGGAACTAAACATGTGCAGCTTGGAGCAGAGAAGAGAGAGAGGGGATATGATAGCAGCTTTCAAATTTAGCAAGGGTTGTGACCGGCTAGTGTAGGGTGGCTTTTTTCAAAGGAAGAGGTGTAATAGAACATGAGGGAATGAATATAAACTGGAGGGTGGTAGATTTAGTGGAAATGTGTGGAAAAATTACTTTACTGAAAGGGTGATAGATAAGTAGAATAGCCTCCCATCTGAGGCGGTTGAGACTAACTCAGTAGAACAGTTTAAACATGCTTAGGATAAATATAAGGATAATCTAAATCTCAAACTAAATCTAGGGTAAATAAGGTCTAGTGTCAGTATAGTTTTAAATAAACAACTGGGCAAACTAGATGGGCCATATGGCTCTTCTCTGCTGTCACTTTCTATGTTTCTATGTTTCCGCATTAGACTTCCCTCACACTGCCAATACTCTGCCACAATAAAATCAAATAGTAAAGTATGTAATAAACAGAGTACAGAATATATCAGTAATGTTGGTTCTCTTAAAGGAATATTGGGAACCAGTTCTTTGTGTAGCTTCAGTGATCCAGTGATTCAGATGGTTCAATTCATATGGTGTTCTGTGTCTAGTTTGCAGCAGCAGTGTCATGTTAGGTGCTTTCTGCTTATCTCTCCCCAGCTGGATATCTCAGTAGATATCACATCAGTGCATGCTCCTGTGTGCCTGATCTTTCTACCTGCCAATCTCAGCTCACACACAATTCATTAATAGCCATAGACTCCCTCTCAACATTTCAACAGGAATTTCTCTTCAAAATCTATGAGACTACTCTACAACCAGAAAGTTAAGGTCTATTACTGGTGTCTCTGTGTCTCCATGATGGCTGGCCCTGACCTAGGTCTGAGCGTCAGCTGGCATGATGTTTCTCTGCATTATTTGCTACTGCGCATGCTGAGAACTGAAGAGAACACAGGGAAGACCCATTCAGATCATAACGCAACCCTGGCGTCTGAAGCTTACGCTATGAGTGGGTATATTGAGGAAGGAAAGGGGTGGAGACACGTAGTTAATGAACAGTAAGGCAAGTTCACTTGATCCTGGTCAGGAGGCAGGCTTAACAAAAGTGACTTCACTTCTGAAAATTTGCACTTATTGCAGGTCATGTCTAAGTCAGGGGGCACTCGTTCAGAAACTAACTTAGTACCTGTCAGCTTGATTGTCGTCCACCAAAATAAATAAAACAGATATGGAATCACTGCTAGTATATTGTGCGGTTGTGGTAAAAAAATAAACTGCATATATTTCTAACATTTTCATATTTTCATGTAAATACATTTTTTCATTTTTGCTTTAGAACAGGGGTTCCCAACCAATGGTCTGGTGGTACTCAAGGCAACTGGGCAAGTCAGGAGGTAGCAGCCAACCTTGTAACCTTGTACTTTAACCAGTTGCAATACCAGAGGGTTGAATGGATTATGTGGAAAATATACTTTAAAACCATTGCAAAATATGGAAGGACATTTTTTATTTATAACAGGATGGAGTGCACACGGCCACGAGGCAATGTGCAAAAAAATGTTTAAATTAAATAGTTAATGTAAGTGTGAAGGTCCAAGTAAGGTTAATTAGAGCAGAATAACACTATGAAAAAGCTTCACATTGTGTAAAGAACTGCACACCCCCTATGTAGAAAATACTATAATTATAATAAAAGGGAAAATCCAAACAGAGAAAGGTGCAATAATGCATCCTTAGTAGCAACACAATGATGGCAGCAGGCACAGGCACAAAGCATCAGCAAATAGACAGTATTCAGATTCTAGAGGAGGGAATCCTCATTCTATGTATTAAATATTTATAGACCTCACTGTCCTTAAATAGTCTCAAGTTCTCACAGATGTGACCCCAAAGTAAAAAGCAGATCTCTATATTCAGTCAATACAATTGTTTACAATGAGATGTTGTCGCTCTCTGTAAATAGCAAAGCAATTCTCTGTGCCATTTTTTTGTAAAGTAAGGTTAACTTACAGTCTCATTGCTGTCCCTTCCAAAAGTGACTTGTTCATGTGTATGGAGGATCCTATTGATTACACTTGCAACACGATCTTGCAGTGAGTACTCCTGACTTCCTTTGCTCCATATGTACTAAGTCCCAGCTTCCCAGACAAGGCCCGTTACAATAACCTCTTGACCCCTCAGCGTTCAGATTGGGTGCCGTCAGCCGTGGAAAAGGAATAAACAAAATACATCGCCGGAGGTTGCAAAAATGTATTACTTTTTATTCTGCGTTGTTGAAGACCATTGAGTCTTCATATACTTTTGTGAGTATTTAATTGTTTTTATATGCACTGTCATAGAATAAATGATATCCGCACTATTGTCAGTGTATCTTGTTTATTCCATAACTTTCTATCTTTAAAATAAAAGTCAGAGAATTAGGTTGCATACATCTACAGATATATGATAAGCCACCAGCCATTTACAAGGCTTCTCTCTTTTGATGGTCCCAATACTAAAACTGTCAGAGTCCCAACTTTGGGTTATATATTATGGGTGAGCTCTCAATTTGTAAAAATACACGATATATGAGACTCTGACAGTTTTAGAGTAGAGAGATTATGGGGCATGAGTCAATGGTCAATAAAAAATATTTAATGTTTATAAAGAGGAAGGTTATAATATTTTGAATGGATGGGATAACAGATAAAATGTTAAATATGGCCATTGCCCATAACAGATTATGACTGAAATAGAGATATTCAATTATTTGCATAGAAAAAAATAATTGCAGAGTTCTGTAATATATCTACGTCTTTGGAAATAACTAATATTTTAATAAGTTACAAAATGTATTATAGTAGCTCCTGCAAAACTGTTTCCCTGGTCCATCTTGCTTCTGAAACTGTAGGCTTGTTATTAGATTTTTATTTTTAGTCTCTAAAAATATAGAATTTTACAGCACATAAAATCTACTTGGCCCAGTCTGCCAGTTTTTATTTATTTTTGTTAATCCCATAAGGAAAATTGACCCTATTTGCTACTGAGTTCTGCTGTTTTGCTCCTCAGATATTCTCAGTTTTGCTATTTTCTCCTCAGATATTCTGTAATTTTTCCCAAGCTTTTTAAAATTGTTGTACCGTATTAGACTCTGCTACCTTTTAATGGAGGTTATTCCATGTATCACTTACCCTTTTCGTGAATTAATGGTTTCTCACATTTCCTCTAAACCTACTACCCTCCATTTTCAGTGTATGCCCTCTTGCAGAATGTAACCTTCCTATTCAGCCTCCTTGATATCTTTGAAAGCTTTTATTATACACCCCATTACTTCTCTGCTCCAAACTATACACATTTCTTACCTACAGTATTTATTGATATGTTATGAAATAGCAAAGCACAGTTTCTAATGAATTTATGGTTTTAAGGAGATCTGGACTTCAGAACAAACATGATATTTTAGATGAGGCTGTACCAATTATACCTATAAAAATGCAACCATACATTGCTTATTACTTTGTTACATTAATTACATTGATTAAATACCTTTTTTCTTCTAAATTTCCATTTAGTGCCATTAAATCTATAAGGATGAATTTGTATATTTTGGTAGTTAGCTGTAGTTGCCAAATAGTTTGTCTGCTGTGATCATCCATAATTTAGTTGAACTTTCCCACTGTGTCTGCTTTGTTACATATGTTTGAGTAACCTGCAAAAAGGCTTTTGTTCCCATTTGATAACGTGTAATATTTAAAAAAGATATTAAACAACACTGATCCAAGGAAAAATCCATGAGGCACCCTACTGGTAGCATTTCCATCCCAGAATAGGTTCCATTTACTACAACACTCAGTTCTTTATGCTGCAACCAAGTTCGTATCCATACTATTATCTTTGAATTCAGTCCCAAGTTTTTCAAATGATTTAACAGTTTGCGATGTGGGACTGTGTCAAATGCCTTACTGTAGTCTAGAAAAACTTTGTCTACATCTCACCCTTGATCTACTACTTTAGTCACCCAGTCAATAGTCGGTAAATGTTTTCAGATGATGGGCCTGATCCAGACCTACGGCCGCCCTTGGTCTGTACGCCTTACGGCCGCATTGATGATCGTAATGGGGCTTCCTCCGTCCCGTTCCCTAATCTGCATGCCTATCTCCGCCTTTTACGGCATGGATAAAGGGGGCAAAGCCAACAGACCCTAAGCGAACGCTTTCATATATATGTGAAGTTACAGTTTCAATATGAAGCTCTCAAGAAGATTTTCAAAGTTAATGCATATGTTTGTTAGGCTTTCTTTGGGTTCAAATTTGTTGTAAAACATTAATGTCTGTTAACGCAGACAAACTTATTTTACCTCATACAGTGAGAGCACACTCCTGCAGTAAGTGACAAGTACAATTGTAAAAACAGCAACACATTTATTTGATCAAATCAAATCTCCAAACATAATATGCTCCATGAACATGACAATATAGTTTAGTACTCTTTATCTTTTTTCAATTTCATTTTAATGGTCTACAGAGTTCATTTTATTTTTTTCTCAATCATACTGTTATTGTTTAGCATGTGTCTGTATCTGTAAATACGTTAAGGATTAAAATATTTATTTAGCGTGCTATCATTTTCCTGTCACCTATCACAAAGTGTTCAATAAGCCTGAAGCCCTCACCAATCCATACAATAAGTGTATCAAATAAAGCAACAGACCGTATCATGTATGTTTTCAAAACCCAAAGGTCAAAACTTCTATCACATAGTAACCTTTATTATACAGTATATCATTTCAACACAGAAATGTGACAGTAAAATCTATTTTATCTTCATTACAAATATACTCACTGCTATAAGGTAACGCATCTTTATGGACTGTTTTTTGTTGTTTTTTTTCAAAGTTAACTGATAATTAATGATGTTTTAATTATTTTAAGGCATCAACTGATAAGGTATGTGTAAAGAAAAAATAATAAAGCAAAATAGTAAATACAAAGATTATCCTCTTCTCAAAAAAAGTGATTCTGTAGGTAAAAAAAACATCCACAGGTTTCTTATAAAGTGCATATGATCAATCATGCTAATTAAACTTGAGCAGTAAGATTGAGCCATCCTACTGGGCAAAGCTGCATCTGCCGAGCTCTGCAAGATAGATCGCTTTAATGTCGGGTAAGCATTTTTTGTCATTGTTATGATCTATATATTTTAGTGTTGGAACATGCTGCTTAACAATACCTTGCTGTAAAATTTTTAACAAATTAGTCTATGCTGTGGAAATAAAGTTTAAAGGGGAACTATCATCATTTTAGCTCTTTTGCTCAATCCATTCTTAGGAACAATTGGTGGCACAAACCTCACACAACACCAAAATGTATTACTTGTTTTTTTGGTTTTTTTTCACCTATTTAATTAAATAAATACATTTATCAATAAAGACTCCAACCAATTGTAGATCTTTATTTCAAGGACAGTAAAAGCTCCATTTATGGTGTATCCAGATTTTGGTAGTGTTTCCGGACACTTCCTCACGCAAGGTATTGTGGTCCTTCCATTTAAACTCATGACCAAAAAATACTTAACATTACGTTTTGATTTGCATATATGGAGATTTAGATTTGATTATTTATTTATTTCATTAACAACAATTGCGAAAATACTAATTACAACCAATAGCAACCTATTTGTAGCTTTATTCTTACATTTTAAATAACTTCAGCTTTTGCTATTTATTAGCAAATGTCAAAAATTTTATTCAAGTGTGCAACACAAACTGAGCTGAACAGACAATGTCTTCAACAGGTCGATCCTTGTTTTTGCTTTCAGGCCAAATTAATTCCTTGAAATAAAATCTGAATAAAACTTGCAGGCTGCATTAAACTGTAACATTAGGCATATATATTCATTGTCTGATGGTTTCCAGTAATACTTCAAACACACAAAATATTTTCTTTGAAATGTCATTGGAATTCAGTGAGAGTGTAATCCAAGTCCCACCGTGTGAAGTCAGTAAAGAGACACCAGCCTATCGATGACAAGAATGATCTTCAAATTACAAAGGTGAAGGTTCGTCAATTGCCCCGCACCAGGGTGATTGTCACAAGCTTCACAGAGGGAACACAAGAAAGCCAGAAAACGTAGAGTACTGCCATCCGCCAACAAGATTACCTTTTTCTAGCTTTAAGTAAACTTTGTCCTCTTTATCCAAATACAGAAGAACTCCATTGGTTGCCGCCTCACGGGTGACATCTTTATCCCCAGCAAAGGCTGAAATAACAGGCTTACCATTCAGCATCAAATTGACCTAAGGATTAAGAAACACAATTAATTATAGTTAGAAAACTGTAATAATAAATTGAAAAATATAGCAACAAATCAATTTATATGATACAGCACACTGCTATCAACCAGTACCCATCTACTGGATACCATCCTACAGTATATGTAAAATAAAATGCATAAACAGAGTTACATATATATGAAAATACTGTATACGATAAGCTACCTGCCACTTTTAAGGCTTTCCTGCTGTGGTGGTCCTAACTCTAAACAGTGACAATCCCTATATTGGGTCATAATTCGTGTTTCTATATATTTAGAACTTTATTTTTCTGCCTTTCATGTACCAGTCTATAATAACCTATAAATTGATCTGAGCAACCACCATTTTGTGTAAGTTTGTTTGGAAGCAATTGTGCGATTAGTAACTGACAGGTTATAGTCCTTGAAATGACTTTTATTCATTTAGCAAAACATACTTATTTTGTATCTATTACGAACACACGGAAAATCTTCTTAAATCTGAATCCGGTCCTTGGTCACCAAAGAAGAAATGCCTTGATAATGGCTGGTGGTTTATCATATATTTACAAAGGTGTGTAACACATTTTTCAGCATTTTATTTTACATAGTTGTCACTAGTTAATAGCAGTTTGAAGGCAATTTATTTTGTTTGTTTCTGATATATAGATTCAATCATCTGCTGTTTCTTCCTCCTGTGTTTAAAAAGTGGGTATTTTTTCATTTCGTCATATTTACTTTATTCTTTGAGAAAACCTTTATGGAGAAATGCATCAGCTTTTTACTCTTTCCTATTTCCTGTGTGCAGTTGTTATTGAGAACTCATATGAACGCTTTACTATCGTACTATATGTGGAACCTAGCAGATTTATACAGCTGAGACTTGGCTGCACAAGAAATCATTGTACTGCATCTTACAGAATAAATACAGACAACAGGCTGGATCCAGACCTTGTTAAGTGCATGAACTTAGTTATTCCTGGGCTAAACCATGTTGAATTCATGGGGAGCAAGTTAATTGTATTCTTTGCATGCAGGAATATATCTTTAAATTGCTTACTGCACATAGATACTGACCAGCTTTACTATCACACTGATATTTAGACTTGGGATAGGAAACATCACCTCTCAACACTAATACTGTTTGCAACAGATGAAATATGACTCCCCTGCAATCAACATGGTTTAGCCCAGGAGTAACTAAGTTCATGCACTTAACAAGGTCTGGATCCAGCCCTTAATTTCAAGCTCCTTCTTAAGTCTGGATCCAGCCCACTGTGAGTAATATTGTGAGGAGGGAAAGGGGGAATAATAGTGAGGTAATTATTTCTCCCAAAAAGAGGAAAATTATAATGTATAATGTATGTTCTAATAAAATCTGAAAGGCTATATTGGATGGGTATCCCATCTTGAAACAAGATGCGACTTTAAGAGATATATTACAAAATGCTCCCAAAGTTATCTTTCAAAAAAATGTTAATCTAAAATAATATTTTAGCTCCCTCAGCATTAAAGCCAATTACATCTACTTGTGAGAAAAGTAACACATTGTCTTCATGGTTACTATCTAAAATGAATGGATGTTTAAGATGTAACAACTCGAGGTGTACCACCAGTAAATACACTGCAAATAAAATTACTCAACTTATACATGAAGGGAAAATAATGAATGTCCCTGGATTTATTTATTGTAATACTTCATTTGTCACTTATGTATTAAGGTTCAATGTAAGAAGTTGGATGTACAATAGATCACAAGGTCCTTGGGCCTGATCCAGAGCTACGAAATTGGCCGATTTCATGCGAGCGTACGCCCGTATTTTGCGTATTTTCGTACGAAAATTCGCACTGCGCATGCCCAGTATGACAGCTTCCTGTCGGCTGGACGACATGAGCGTATAGCGTTCGTATAGCGTGCGTATTTTTCGCTCGAGGGGCGTGCGTTCAGTACGACGGTCGGCTGGGCGCTCGTTTTACAACAGGGAGGCGGGGATAGCCATTTAAATTGTACAGTATGGGCGTGCTAAGGCCGTACGCTTTGCGTATTTTGTGCGAAAATTCGTACGGCCGACGGTCGTACCCAGTGTAGGGTATAGCCGCCGTAAGCAGGGACTTTACTATGGGAGTGTTAGGGGCGTGTATGTTGATACGCACGAGCGAAAGTTCGCATTCGCCCGTCGTGCGAAAATTTCGTAGCTCTGGATCAGGCCCATCGTTTTTATTATCTGTATCCTTACATTAAGTCTTTAAATAATGAGTTTTGTTCAAAAATTAAAAAATG